>CM067376.1:48842965-49067044 GCA_034510155.1 Eucriotettix oculatus | reverse complement strand
ACGGTCAGTGATGTTCGCTCGAAGATTGGGTTCGCTGGTGCACTGCCCACCAAATTTACATCGTGGGAAGGACAACTGTCCACTGCTTCACTACTATCTGTTGGTAGTGCTGCCCTCACTTCAGAACGGGCAGAGGAACTCTGATGCTTAGTTACACTTCTCTGCTATTTCTTTGGCATACTACGACAGGTTGGAATGTTGATGTTGCATAGTATCGATGTCGTGTTTATATCAATGTTGAATGTTTTTCCTTTGTGTTGTTGTGCTAGATAAGGCGTAACGAGGTAGGGATTCGTGAAATTCTCACGAAAATAGTCAAATAAGCGTTCCTTAGCTATTTGTTAAGTAAAAATGAAAAACGTTGTTTAGTACCTATTGCTTTAAAATTATTACTACAGATCATTTAACCAATACTAAAAAACCAGAACCTGTAACTTTGAGAACATGGTTTTCAGTGTTTATTGGGTCGGTTTCTGTTACTTGTTGTTTTATTCATTCAATGTATCAACTTCAATGAAAAAACGAAATTAACCACCCTTTGACCGTTTCCAATTTAATATTGTACGACTTTATTTATAAATGTAAGATAATTCAATCATTAGACCGGATGCCTTCAAGCACACCTTTCGTACAAATAATATTTAATATAATTAGGTAATGTTTATAACACTGCCCGTGCTTATATAACCGGATTTCCATCTAGAAGTGCAAGGAACATGTTACAGTAGTTCCCTATGATTAGTTGAATACCACACATCACGTCACATTTTTTATAAAATTCGCACACCTCTACTAACTTACGTCACGAATAGGAATCACAATATACAGGTTCGTTATTATTAGCAGAAAATATATTTCAAATATTTTTAAATCTATCTTCTTGCCCTGCTTCGACTTCAGTTATTATTATGATGAATTTTTATTAATTCAGTATATGAGTAGCAACCAATTGAAAAAATACTGTAGTATAACTACAAAGAAAAAAATATACATCTTTGGCTAGGAAGAAGAGAGATATGAGCGCTGTGGGACCGTCCTGTTTGGCTGGCGATCGTCCTGTTAAGCTAGGTTTACACGGGCAGTGATGTTCGTCGAAGTTGGGTTCGCTGTGCGCTGCCTACAATTTACATCGTGGGCAGACAACTGTCCACTTCTTCACTGACAACTCTGTGGAAGTGCTGCCCTCACTACAGAACGGGCAGAGAACTCTGATGCATATTTACACTTCTCTGCTATTTCTTGGCAACTACGACAGGTTGGAATGTTGATGTTGCATAGTATCGATGTAGTGTTTATATCAAGTTGAATGTTTTTCCCCTTTGTGTTTGTGCTAGAAAAGGCGTAACGAGGAAGGGTTCGTGAAATTCTCACGAAAAAGTCAAAAGCAGTACTACGCTATTGTAAGTAAAAATGAAAACAGTTGTTTAGTAATATTGCTTTAAATTATTACTACAGAAATTAACCAATAATAAAAACAGAACCTGTACTTTGAAGATGGTTTTCAGTGTTTAATTGGGTCGGTTTCTGTTACTTGTTGTTTTATTCCCCTTAAATGTATCAATTAATGAACAAAACGAAATGAATTATTTTTCATTACGTGTGTAGGTTTTTTTCAGTTAAAGTTTGTGCCGTTGGAGGGTGGACAATAATTCTTTTTGGAATGTTAACCTAAAAATTTATAGGCTCATAGGTGCAACATACGACCTCTAACCTAAATGCTTTCTGAACAAAGGTTCTAGCCTCTGTTCACAATAATAATAATAATAATAATCATATTCCGTAGATCCTGTAAAGAAGCTAAGCTTCAAGGATGTGGAATGGGTCAGGGTGTACATTTATTACATTATTTTATTGTACAAAAGATAAATTTACTTATAACAAATTTTTGTATTATAAACTAATTAATTAATTACTCTTCTCCGATTCTTCTATAAATTCCTTTATTGAATAGAAGGAGTGGCTAAGCAAAAATGAGCGTAATTCAGTCTTAAATTTACCTTGATTATCGGAAAATTCTGTGCGGCAGTCTGTTGAAGATGGATATCCCTGAATAATGCACACCTTTCTGTGCAATTGACAATGTTTTACATTTTTTATACTTTCTCCACTTACTCCCAATCGCACACTATACTATACTGC
Source organism: Eucriotettix oculatus (assembly GCA_034510155.1). Classification (NCBI taxonomy): domain Eukaryota; kingdom Metazoa; phylum Arthropoda; class Insecta; order Orthoptera; family Tetrigidae; genus Eucriotettix; species Eucriotettix oculatus. The sequence continues at coordinate 49,064,905 of CM067376.1, read as the reverse complement.
ACGCGTATTGAAAATTAAAAATATATCGCGCATTGGATAGTCAGCCCTTCCACACTGTTCACAATCAATAATTGAGAACCGTAACTGCCACTAACTGTCCTCCTATGTGGGCAGCGTCAATGTCGGTGGAGAGGGAACGCCAGTCATGACTGACATACTGTTGACACGCTCCAAGAAAACTGAGGCAGTGCTCTCGTGTCAGCGATGGATTGGCAGTTGTCAGTGCAGCACTGACGTGTGTTGATACGGCACTGACATCACTGCCCCTCGTTTTCTGGCAGTCATCACTGTCCGTGTAAACCTAGCTTTACTTTGGAGATTTAAAAGCACATTAGTATCTTAAAGAGTGATCTGCGGAAGGAATTGATTCGAGTGGTGAAAATTCTGTAGTGTGACTGCATACTGTTTGTTTTCATGTAATCGGCAAAAAACCTTTTGTGCTGTACTGTGATAAATGGTTTAATTTTTCAATACATACAGGGTATTTCGAAAAGAATATACGTATTATAAAGTATTATTTTATCAAAACTATCGATCACTGGGCCTCGACTCGGATGTTGGAGAAAAGAATACACAGTCTAGATTTTAGTAATAGCCGCTAATGTAAGTTGTCTTCTGTTTTGCTTAGTAACCGTGATATGCTTAAAATGGCTACTCCGCCGCAGAAATCATTTTGTGTTTTCCAGTTTGCGAAGTGCAATTCTGTGATCACAGTGCAAAGAGTCTGCACGAAGACAACTTTATTTTTCAACATGCCGGGGCACCCCTTCACTGGAGTTGCCGAGAGCGTGAATATCAGAATGAAACTCTACCGAACCGTTGGATTGGTAGTCAAGGAGCTGGCGACTTAGCATGTCTCCACGGTTACGGGATTTGACATCCTGTGACTTCTTCCTGTCTGGGTTTAGTTAGAGACAACGTTTACTCGTATGTACCACTACTCCCACAAAACCTGGAAGAGTTGAAGAGCCGGATCCGTACTGCCATAACATCAGTCACGAAGAACATGCTTGCCCGAGTATGGGAGGAATTTGAGTATCGATGTGATATTCTTCTTGTCGCTGATGGAGGACATATTGAACATCTGTAATCTGAACTTGAGATGATCGTAAATATGTGTAAATAAAGTTTCATATTCGTATGTCATAAAGTTTAATAAATATATGCATTCTAAATACGCATTTCTTTTTGAAACACCATGTATTGTGTTATAGGTATGTGATCGTTATTTTTTGTACCTTTATTAAATTATTGATTGAAAGTCACGGTTTTCAACCCTGAGAAAAATAGAAATTTTATTTTGGATACGTGACGTTTTATGCTGGCTACAATATTTTTTCAGCTGGACTTAGGGAAACATTAAGTAAACCAGCTATATAGCTGCGAGCTAGAGATTATTAGAAGAACAATTGGAAAACCTGAGAATAAGCTGATAGCGCAAGGATCTTTTTAATAACGGCAATGTGTAAACTTTCCTCTAATTACATTCCCACGATGCTAATATTATCAAACCATTACTCACCATATAAACGAAAATTGAGAGCTTATTGATTCTTATCCGATTTAAACTAATTTGTAAATATAAATCCAGCCTACGTTTAAATGGCAATTTATTACCACTTCTATTTGAATAAGAGCTTTTATTACCTTCTTTTTAAATTATTAGTTGGCTTCACATTTCAATATCACTCAAATTTATTTATACACTAGGTATGTAAGCGACCGTTCGCGCAGAAATATCCCTTGATATTTTGCCCCAAAAACGAAAGCAGGATATAATTTATTTATGATCGCATCACGACAAACCTTATAACTCGCAGTTGATTTTGAACAGATCCCGCTTTCATATGTTTACAACAATAGATGGAGTGAGAATGCCCACCCTCCCCCATATCTCTCTCCAATGCAGTATGTTTTCAAAATTACGCTTAAATAACACATTAGGTAAGATGAATGGTATAGGACTTTTAACTTGCAGTTGGTTCTTACGCGGCAATTCAATTAATTTATAATTATTTACATTAATATCTTCTGAACTCTACAAGGTATCAAAATGAAACATACACGAAACTTTAAGTGAAATTCCTCTTTCAATCCCAGGAATTTTCATTTATATCGGTTGAGCCGTTCCAGATGATAAACAGATTGAGTGTACAGGCAACCCACATCAACTTTTTGAAGATTCAAACGCACCTTTGCCAAGAAACCTTTCCGTAGAATTAATATTTATATCGTGTTAATATCATTACCGAAATGAATTATGCACAAATTTTCATTAGAATCCATTGAACTACTTCGGAGCATATTCGAGACAAACATACGAACATACAGAAAGACACAGACACTTCAATTTTATTTATTGTTATAGATTTACAAATATTTTAATTGGACAGTGTTAAGTTACCATGGTAATCTCTCTCTAACTCCACTCCTATTTTCTTCTCTATGACTTCAGGCTATACCTCATACTCATTCTTTTCAGTGTTTCACCAATAGAACAAATATAAACATTTCAAACATAGCCTAAATTTGTCAAAATTTTCTAGGCTGATTTTTGACAAGAAGCATGATAAGTGTTTATTACCAATCGTTATGAACTAAGAACGATGCGATTATATGAGAGACAGTAAATAAAGGACTGTTATAATGATATGAAAATATTGTCGAACGCGACATAGCCCCCGATTTCCTCGAAATTTCCTGGGCTCAATACATTTGATAAATCTCCAATAATTTTAGACTTAATTGTCGTAGCTTTCCCGTCTTAATTTTCCACCCTGGTAAAATTTGTATTTCATAAGATAATTTCTGCACCATCAGAATACCAGATTAATTATAATAAACGTATTATGTAGTATGTTCTTAAGTAAATTTAAAGATCGCAATTTAATAACACGTATAGTCTTTAACATAGAAACTGAGCACGCCTTTATGAGTAAAAGAAGCGATAAACATATGGTTCTGATTGCGTCTTTATTCTTACTGACTATGAAAGGTATACAGTACATCACCAAATTAAAAAAGTCTGAGTAATGCTCTTAGGTACATATTCCCGATTTTTATCGTTTTATTTGCTCTTATTTTAGATATATGTATCCTATATATAAAGGAGTACTAAAATTTCTATCATAATAATATAATATTAATTTTACTGTCACTAAGTGAATTAGAAACAACTTATCCCTAAACAAGGGACTGCGTAATTTGAGACGAATGCACATATTCACCTAACACTTTCTTTCGATGTGGAAAAGTCAGCTTTAAAACGCTTATGTGTTGTTACCTTAACGGACAATAATAAAACAATAATTTTCTAGTAGTATTTTCTTAGAGAAACGACTAAATTTTATTAAATAAAAAGCTTGAGAATATATTTCATTAATCATTAATATAAAGATTAAATCATTACTTATTTTTCACGCTTAATGTCAGCATTAATTTCTTAAAAATACATTGATATTATAAGAGAAGTGCTCATCTCATATTTTCCTATAATCTTTTTTGGTATTCAGGAAAGACGAACCTGGGGGAAAGTGATTGATAGAATTAGAAAACTCAGTAAAAAGTGCATTATTCTTTAGACGCCTTGAAATTTCTTTCATGTACAATAAGAGACGAATAATCCCATCAAACTAAATTTATTTTCACCTACTTTCTCAATTTTTATGATGTTAAGTTTACTGTTATTCCAAAAAGAGTAAAATTAAAATAACCACATATCAATAGGCTAATTTTTATGTAGAATTTTTAATGCATATTGCTTCAGATTTGAGAAGTGCAGCCGATTATTACGTCTCGTAAATAATATTACTTTTTACCCAAATATAATGGAAATATATAGAAAAATTCAAATCGAAGTGCTACCGAAATTGAATTAATCAAGTGATCAATACATTGACCTGAAATTCTGGAAATACATCTAAAAATTTTTCTCATCCGTATCTGGAAAATATTTGTACATTAAATTAGAAAAACTATAGGAAAATGACACAAATGATAATAATGCAAGTAATACAATTAACAGAGGAAGAGAACGTGAGATGAAGACGTAGTAATTTCAATCAAGTCTTACGTGACAGTCGGTGGAATTATTTGACTCCGATATTCCGTGGTTGATTGATGAAGTGTTCGGAATTGTGTAAGTTGGGCAAAAAAGTTTTCGTAACAGACAAATTAGATCGATTATGATGTTCAGGAACTGAATTTGAGTAATTCATATATTTTGACATGCGTTGAAAATACTGAGATTAAGGATTAGATGTTGCATATTTAGCAACATTCATGTTATGAAAATGCAAATCATAATATCAGCTACTTTCCATTTCAAATAAGTCTCTTTGTAAAATATCTTTCCTCGTTTACTTTACTTCTGAAACAGATATATTCTATTCTAGTTTCATTGATTTGAATTTGAATTCTTATAACTACAAGATGATATCTTCCGATAAATATTTTTCCATGCTCCGTTACAAAGCTGCAGTTTGTAATTTAAGACGTTTCATTCGCGTGTATAAAAAGAGGTGATACCATCAAAACCTAATTATGGCTCGTTATAAGTTTCGGCTGATGATACACGGACAACTCGTAGTCTCCTCGGGGAAGTTTCGCGTCCATTCCCGCGCGATGCTTAGAACTATCGATTTAATGCAGGGCAATCACATATGCTGCACACACGTCCCAGTGTTATTGACAATAATTAGTAATTGCTGTTGGAGCATCGCAATGAGAACACTAATTTCCAAATACAGGGCGAACCATTGACACGAACAGACAATCACCTACGCTATTGGCAGGTAAATGAATTCCGCGATAGGTGCGCCGCATAGAACGCAAGAGCACGTTACTAATTTTAACCACTAATTAATATGCTGTGATGGTATTCGAGTGGAATAAATTATTGACATTATAAAAATAAATAAAAAATAAGTTATTATATCTGTGACCATATATTTTGTATACAAGAAATTTTATATTACCATTAATATATGAAACTGTGACATGGCACAGATAAATTTACATCGATAAACCAATTTTGTTTTTGTTGATAGGCATATTACAGTATGTGCCGTATTTACAATTATTTTAACCTCGTTTTCTGATACGTAATGGTATTACATGAATTCGTCTGGTTTTACCTTAGTTATATATTGAAAAAAAGAGTCGATGGACTAGACAATCAGAATACGAGAGTGGCAATTGATCTCACTGTTGTCCATAAAATGGGAGAGACGAGAAAAGGTGAATGGAAAAGACGCTAGCCTGTAGTTTTGCCGTCACTTTGATAACAGTCAAGGACTGGGGTTGATTGGGCGATATTTAGGTGAAATCCAAAACGTTTGTGAAACTATTTTATTGTCACTAAGGCGGTTTAAACAGTAGTAAAGAAGACTAACATTTAGGTTATTTATAGTAACCTTTGAGAGAAGACTTTCATACGACCAATGGTTGTCGAGAAATATCCGGCGAAACTAGCGTCTGGTGACGGTTGATCAAAGTGACGTTTCACTAACCTTCACAATCTACTAGTGTGTTACCTATGGAAGAAACAGTCATTCAAAGATGGCTGACCTTACCCTGTATTTCTCACCACAGAGAGGTTTTGCTGAGCTTCTCGGTTCTTCCACTCCTTATCTGAGAAAAATTCCTACACGTGTCAAGTAACCGGAGGAGCTTATCACTGCAATGTTCCAGAGTCACCGGATATACAGAGTTAAGTTATTGTTAATACAATTCTTATTCAATCATTCCAACAATTTAATAAACTTGTGAAAAATCTCAGATCAGATAACGTGAGGATCACTCTGGTATCTTAGTTATCAAGGGAATTATCTTTGCTGACCATTTACTTTAATTTTTTTGCCAATTCAAGATGCCAAATTTTTGTGTTGGCTGTCTTGTCAGAAGCTTGCCGGAGTGATAGTTCCAAAGCTCAGAAGCGGGTATAGAAGAAATGACGTCACCATGTGAAGTCAAAACAAAGATCCTACGAGATGGTACAATACTGATGTGCTATGTTTTAATGCACTATTAACATGTTTTAACAGTTATTACAACTATAGGCGGTGGAGCTTATGCTTGATTAAATTGTGATCTAATGAACAAAACAATATTAAAATAGTCATGAAACTTTTTCCAAATAAATTTTCAATTGGAAAATTCAGACAGATTAAATGTTTCAAAATGAAGCTCAAATGTTACACATGTACTTATTTCCTCTTAGTACCTATAGGATTCACAATATTTCCAAAAATAATGAACACCCTTGATTATGACGTTTGAATACACATTATGGACTCTTTTGTCCTACTCTATCTCTTTCAATGCTCTCGGTCCAAAAACATTCGGATCGTCACCGCCTATCCAAACTTTTTTCTCTCTACTTCAAGTTGTTGAACGCCATAATACATAATAAATATCGTTTAGAATTACACTTCCATGCAGAGTGGCGCTGCGGGAGTTTTCTCGCAGGCGCTTCACCCCAGAGTAACTGCGGGGCTCACCTGATTATGTCGGGAATGCCTCGCACTCTCTCTGTTTTTTTTATCAAAGTTCTCACATGCCGAGACACCTTCACCTATCTTAGGAGGTATATGTACTGGGGTCGAAGACCTTGGGCATATGGCAAGAGTTGTCCGCTGATCCCATTGGATCAGTCGGCCAACTGCCTCCTGAAAATGGTGGAGACATGGAGAAGGGAATGCTGCGGCCCACAACAAACTTGTCTCCCGTCATTCGGAAGGGCGTGAGAATAGTACCCAATGCCCGACCTACCTGATGCAGGTTTTCTAGTGTTTTCCCTGCATCTCTTTAGGTGAAACACCGGGTAGGATCCTTAAACCATAGCCCGGGGGCCCTAGTTAACCCTTGGCTACCTTGCTCTACCTTCCGCATCCCCCCTTTTCAATTCCCTTCCTGTGCTATTAAAGGGGAGTTGCCCGTTTCAGGATCACCCTCCTGTAGCCTGTTAAAAAAAAGAATTACACTTCTTAATACTAGAAAAAAATTCTTTTCTTTATTCCTTTTAACGGATTCAAATACTTCAAAACCTGTATAAACGTGTAAACAGCGATCTATAATTTGAACTTCCCACTACATAAACTGCAATACTTTAATATAAAAAACGGATATTGGCTTTAAATGTATAAATAAAATATCACAGTCATTTTGCTCGAAATTACGATTTGAATTGAAATATAGTTAATGGCTTCAAATATCATGTCACAAAATACATTGAAACTACGTGATTCACTATTTTTCCTGTAAGATGCATCCGGAGAAGAAAGAAGATAGGAAGTCACACGTCAAATATGTTCAGAAAAGAACAAAAATCATAAGTGCTGTACTAAAAAGGTGTTTTACAGTTGAATCCTATAAGTTAGTAAAATAGCTAAATAGTTATAAATTAAAACAAAACTTCAACTTGAAACAGAAGCACATAATAATAACTAGTATTGGAATTCTGAGTATAAAAATAGCTACAGACTAAATATGGAATCTCAGACTTAGTGAAAGATAGAATTAAAACATTTTCATATAGTGAAAGTAGTGAGTTGAATATGTGAATATGTATATACTAATATATAGTCTCAAAAATCATCCCTCATGGATTATTGAAATCATAATTAAAAGACAATCTGAAAATAGAAAGTATCATATGATACTACGAAAAAAATAAATACCCTCAGATTTTATAAACTTTTGTATTTTTTTCTTTTAAATAAAAACATTTTATATTACCGTTCTTTGAAATTTATTATTGTAACGTGGGTGGATTGCGGTAAAATGTTGGACAAGTGTAAGCACTGACATTAAAATATTCCTCGTCATTCTGTGTACTGTGTCTGTCTGTAAATACTGGCGGATATTTAAGAACTGATATCTGCGTGTGTTACACACGCATGAAAGAAATAACGTCTGTCGCAATTTCTGCGTGAATAGAAACAGTAAAGGTTTTGGGGCTGCGATAAAAGCCAATTGGCACTGCTGCCTGTTGCCAGATTGCCTGGGTCATGTTTACCTGGCGCGAGATATTGCCTACGTTCGTCGTATTACTTTTGCCTTTTCCCGGAAATATGAAATTCCCGGGTCACTACTCCGGTTACACACAAAACCTTTTCTTTATTTAGAATAGAGTATTATATATAATAACGTTACTGGTATGAGTAGTTTCTGTCTCCTTTTGAAAATGAGTGACTCTTTTACTTAAATACCGCAATAATTTCAGAATACTGTAACGATATGATGTATCACAGATCTGTACATACTATTTATCTGGCCATTCCGAAGAGACCTAAATATTACGAAGTTTTCTCTTGCCACAGGGACATTCTAAAAACTTAAGATTTTAACAGTAAAATTAAAAAAAGTAGTTAAATAAGTTTGAAACGTTGTAGATTACTTCTTAATACTTACAGATTTGCAGAAGGTCATGTCTATGTTAGAGTTTATTAAAGAAGGTAAAGTGTTTATGTAGTAAAAGATTGTGCATTGAAAACGTTGGTTTTCCGAACAAATACCATATGCCACGACTGTGTTCCATAAAAGGAAACTAACATTAAAATTTAGGGCGAATTAAGTAGATGAAAATACAATTTTTAACCAGCCATTTCCTAGTATTATACTGTATATTGACAGTGTTCTTGTCTGCATTTCGCTACAGTCAGAAAAAATTTAATAATATAATACATTTATAAGTCAAAACATTATGACCAGTATCCACAACAAGGGCGAATGTCACTATTGACGTTTCGGAAGCGTGGAACGGTAAAAAAAGTATGTAATAGCAGAAAATACGAATGAGCAATCATTATAGTAACGACACGTGCCTAAAATGGCAAAATAACTTATACAGGCGACTTCCATAAAGCGGATATATTGTTTTGGTCCGCTTTTTGTTAACGAGCTTCTCTGAAGCGGCGAAGCTGGTCGGTTGTGCGCGTACACTGTCGTGTGAATCTATGGAAAGTGGTTGAATCGCAGTTAAACGACGAGTCGGTGACAAGTTGCTGGATGTTCACGCCGTTATCAAAGAAGATGGAGGTCGGAGCCTCTGTAAAGTACGATAGGAAGCAACATGAGAAGTAGATAGCTGGTGGAGGCGCCACCGTTTAGACGCACATCGTTCAGATGCAATAGTTGAGTCTCCCTTCTTGCATGACAATTTTCCAGGAGGACAACTGTCCGTGTCACAAAATTAAACGATGTCACTTTTTATGCCAAAGCATAGTTGCGAATGAATTGAAATAAAATTTTATGTATTTGTAGAATACGTTATTAAAGATATATATAATTTGAACCTCACTTATAGCTATTCCATAAAATTGTCATTTATTCAAAAACATTAATTTACAATAGAATCTGTTGGCAGGATAGTTCCATTCTTTCCAGTTAATCAGAACCATTTTATAATTAATTATTGTAATTAGTTTATAATTCACTCATTTTACATGTAGTTACACTTTGGGAAACAGTTTTATTGAAATCTGGCCTGTAATAACCAATATATAATTTGTGGAACATAAAGCATTAAATTTGTTTAATAATATGTTCCAAATAATTGTTGCAGAAAGTAAGATAACTTCATTAGTTATATAAAAATGGAACTCATTACTTTTTTTCAATAGTTGCCTTTTGAAATTATGTTCTACAGAAGGTTCTTCTTAAGATCGGCCTCCTCTTAAACAAGAATTTTATTAAAATTTGTGTATCCTCGCCTAAATTACAATAGCTTAACTTTAATTTCTCGCTCCCGTTAGAAGAAGTGTTCTTCATTAGTAGCTTAGAAACGGTGTGGAATGTGCGCGACTTAATTACTTTCTGCAATTATTACTTTTAGCCAAAGCGATGAATACAGGGGGGCGAACAGTGCAGTCGCCATCGACGTTAGTTAATTCAAACAATAGCGTCATTGACCTCTCCTTCAAAGACGACGTTATAATTTTTATTCCTTCGTCTTTCTTTCTAATACAAATCTCAATAAACGGCTTTGTTCCGAATCTAGGCCATACCTGTTGAATAAAACGTTAATTATCCAGTGTATTGCAGAAATATGCAAATAAAAACAAACCCTGGTGTGTAGTTACCATGCGCGTTATGGGGGAAAGTTAAAATAAACGTGAATAGGGAGTTATCATGCTAAGAAATAATTAAGTTATTTGTAAATGTATTTTAGATAAAAAATGTTGGAAGTAATATTTAGGAAACAACTTGTTGCTAAACCAAACCAAACTGTCGTTATATAAAAGCTGCATTGGGACAAAAGTTTGGTTTTATTTAGCAATATTGGAAATTTTTACCAAAATTACTATCCTTCAAGAAATTTTCAGGAATAGCTTTTTATAGATTGAGTTAGCTCTTTGGTTTTACATTTTGGATTCATTTTAAATATCACATTCATAGAGTCACGAACTCTTCAATTTCTTTATTTGTACCACTGTCAATGGCACCAAGAATCTTGCACTAACACAGCTTATTCGTTTGCTCTGCAACCCCTTAAAGGCCTTGGCCTACTAGGACGACTGTGGACTGTCAACTTACATGACACATTCCGAATTCGGAGTGATACGTGGTCAGTGTATCGACTGTCCACCGGTCTCCGTGACCATGACGACACAAACATCCAAGCCCATGCCAGGATTCGAACCCGGGACCACTAGACTACACTAACACAACTATTTCTTCAAATTATATCCATATTGATAACAACGAATTAATTTAGTTCAATATGAATTACACTCAAGGGTAAGGTAAAATTAGGCACCTTAGCGTCTCTTCGCTATCGCTGGTTCGTGATTAAGAGCGTTGCAAAGATGGAAGTACGTTAAACTCATTTCATTGTTGGGTTGATGCGTCAGATATGGGTATTTCCCCTAAATCTAGTACGTTACAGTTTTCAATACCGCACCGTTTCACAAAAAGTAAAATTTAATTCCTAATAAACGAAACAGAAACATGCGCATAATAAGTGTGACGGGAAAATTTGCTAAATAATGAAAATAAATAAATAATCTTCAGGAAGAAAACTATTTGTTACAAATTATATCCAACTTCTAACGACGATTTCTCTTCTTCTGAGAAAAAATTGTGATCTACAATTTAAAAATCAAATAAAAATACAATGTATAAAATACTTTCGTATCAATAATAATAATAAAGGTGCGCCTGATAATTCATTTGATAGTAAGATTAATTCAGGTCTTTGCGTGTTCGCGTAGAGACAGAACCAGCAATTAATATAGGAACTGAAGAGAAAGAAGGCAGCAAATCATCAACCGGTGAAGTGCAGACTAATTAAAAATACAAGAAGAAGAAACAAGATAAGCAGAACTCGACAAAGGTTCAATTCCTGAGAAGCAAAGAAAATAAAACCAAATCGAGCAAAAACTGAAGCTGCCAAGGAACAACAAAAACAAAACCACCTCCTAAAGAAGGTAATAAAGCAGGTTCTGATAAAAAAAACAAGACTTTCGTATCAATGCAAATTATTTGAAATTTACTTGCAATATTATAATTATTTTTGTCATTAATTTTCATAAGTGTTTCACTATAAGCTGAAAATACTGTCTTAATCGTCAACGCAATTACGCGAAAAAATATATAATATTAAGATGTAGTCGTGATCCACTCACATGTACAAGCGACTGTACATCGAGAACGTTTCTATTGTTATGTTGGCAGCAGCTGCGTTAGTATTATTTTCCAACCGTGTGTGCGGCAGACATTAATTACATTTTCAGCAATTATCGGATAGAAGAGAAGAATGAGAGCGGGGGTCCGCGGAAGAGCCGTGTTGCAGACGGAGCAGCAATGCACAATGGGGAAGACGACTCTCAGTTTTTCCGAGAAAAGCTCCTTCATTGATCACTTTTGATTGACACATGCTTGAAAGCTCTTGACGCCAACACGAGGTGGTGGGCTGGGGGAAGGAACGGGTTCCCATGGTGACTTGATGAAAGATGATGAAGAGCTCCCTCGCTCAGATGCCATTAGCTAGCTAATCCGGCCTCAGCATCAATCTTCTCCTAGCACCAACTTGAGCATTTATTGAAATTTCTTGCGACAGAAACAACGACGAAAATAGCACGCAATTAAGCACTGAAGTAATTTATGATAACAGTTCTGTTTGTGTCCGCGGGAGCGTTCGGTAAGTAATTCGCGTAGCTCGGGATGGTTATGCGGGACTCAAATGGTCTCAATCGTATCACTATTAAATTTAATTACCCAGAAATCATCTTCATTTTAGTTAACAAAGCTATATTTTCTTCTAGTGCTGTTCTCATTTAACATTAACTCCACGGTTGAAATGCAGGTATAAAATATTTCCACACTCTTGCTTCTGTATTCAGCGAACATTAAAGACTAGTTATCCAATTGTTTATCCTACAACTAAACTTCAGATTTTATGTAACAAGAATAAAAGACGATTCTGGATAAAATATAAAGTATGACGGCATAATTTACTTTTAATTCCAATAAATGGAGTTTTATTTGAATAATTGTAACAAAATATCACCTTTCCAGCTTAAAAATTTTTTCAATATCAGATTTAACACTTCTTTTTGATTCTTAACATAATTTAACGGTTTACGAAATTCAGGAAATTATAAATTGTACTAGTGGTTAAAATACTTCCTTGTTCAAACTATTAATCAGTTAAATACATAATGGGAAGGATAATACATACAAGCTGAACGTTTTATTACTGTAAACATGACGTTTGGTGTATAAAACCCAAAGTAGACAATACGCCATTACTCTTGAGTCCATTTTTAACGTTTTAAGCAGTAGGTGATCATTATTCGTCGCGTCAAAGTTAATGTAGGTAATACAGAGAAAGAATAAATGTAATAGTGCCTCGAGATTGTAAGAGAAGTGAAATATTAAAGTATAGTTCCCCTTCCACAATACGTTTAACTTAAGAGATTCTAGAAAGCAAAGTACAGCGCTTCATTTAATTAAGTGAAGCGGTTTAATGGAGGTAAAAGTTCACTAGGGGTTTTAAATTTCATCTGTACATTATTAATGTTTCCCAATTTGTATCCCAACTGTGATTACCTTTGAGATAATGCTACGTCAGCTAATATTTTGATTTAAAAATTTGAGCATTAAAAATTTCATCTATTTTGTATTTCACCTTTATTATTGATTATATTAAAATAAGAAAAACATTATAATGTGTACCCTAAATGTTTTATAATTGTTGTATAGTGTTAGTGTTATTTATCTAGTCGAATGCCCGGCGATGCCCGGGAATTAATTTATATTACCCCGCTACAATATTTAATTCTACAATATCTAATTTTGTCAACATGTGATTAATTCAACGGCGAAACCGTCACATTATTCAAAATTTATTATTTCACTGAATTTTACCGTCGCCATGGGGAGGACTAAGTATCTTAAAACTTGAACAGTACCGCGATATATACTATCATCTTCAATAACCGAGCAAATTTTTATTTTCAAAGAAATATCTGCCGTATTATACGTATAAATTTCCGTATCATCCACCTGCGTCCCCTGGGATGGTAGTAATTTCTTACGCCTACTGCGCTACCTTTATTACGTTCGCAAAGACCACATGTACAAAATTTGGTCATAATTTCCCCACGCGTTTATATTTGTGTGTGTCACATACACAAAATACACTGAAACAGTCAATTGTACTTATAAGAAAAAGAATTTAAACAATACCTTCGGTATGATTACCCTGAAATAATGTCTAAAGATAAAAATACATATCTATAAAAATATAATTGAATGTGTGCAGCCCTGGTCTTTATATTATCAATCTCTTATAAAATATATTTCGTATTTATATGATTATATAGCGTAACATAACATTTTATTTCAGTAATGAACAATTTAAATTGTTTGCCGACGAATATCGCACAGAATAAATAACTTTTAGTTACATAAATGTCCACCTCGGGTGCCACAGTCGTATTTCAAAATAATTTAAATTGCGACTCCTAAAAAATTTTGAATTATTATTAAATAATCAAAAAGTAATTAAAATGATATACTTTAGCATTATTTCACGCTAACAGCAATTTAATTATATCGTTTGACAGGCTAAGTGAGGGCATAATCTACCCAACTGCAAGTTCTATATGTCTTGAGGATAGGACCTTACTTGGCTCAAACTCAGGGAGTATAGGAACCTAAAGCTTAAAATAATCAACAAAATATCTTCTTTGGGGCGATGAGCGCTAAACACTAAAATATTTCACGGCAACCGGATGAATGGCTAACATAACTCGCAGATTGTTTCAACAGTTAAAATGTATAAACTGAGGAGTGGGCTGCACACAATACCTTTTATTTATACAGATTATAGCATCCCCCCCTTTCAATCCCCTTTCTATGCTATTAAAGAGAAGTTGCCTGTTTCAGGATCACCCTCATGCAGCATGTTCACCCCCCCCCCCAAAAAAAAAAAACTCAAAGAATGGCCGAAAGTCATAAATAACTTTAGGTATGTTTCGTCCCCTAACTCTCAGTTCTTTAATTAAAATATGTCAAAACTTCATATTGCTGCAGAAACTTCCGGGGCCGAAATTATATACAATATTAATTCAAGTAATTTAATTACTTTATTCATGTAAATTATATGTTCAACGTCGAAAACTCTTTCATTTTTAATTTACTGACTACTTAAGAAGAATGGCCGACACCACTTTGTTTGTGTGTGTGTGTATTCTTCACAGAAGAGAATAAAAATTCATGTGGTTGAATAATTGGTTGGATTAATAAATTAGCGATGCAACTTATTTTCTTATTAAGTGTAATAATTTCATCATGTGGAAACTGACACTCATAACATTCATGTCCACACTAGGATTCGAACTCGGTTAATCTGTGACGCCAAGTAGCGACGCTTTCCACTACACCACAGGACGTCGACGCGTTGATATTGGATCGCTTTATTCAAGAAATATAGATAAATCTTCCTCATTTGGCGGCCAAGAAGTTGAAGCGATTTTTCCCTGAATTCGTTTCCATCTCCAATTCCCCGAAGTTTTATCTCGTCGTGACGATGCATCTATCTTGGTGGTGGGACGCAGGCACATTATTTGCTTTGCGACATGAGAAAGAAATGAAGTAATATAACGGACACAGTTTCATATACTTGAAACGTATATCTTAATGACGAAGTTTTTTATTCGCTGCATATTTATTTTACCCTTGATGAAAACCAATAATTTTAACGTCAGTTTTTATTTTATTAAATATTAAAATATACTAAGTTTCGTCTCTCATATAAGGCTTCTTCATGTATACTTATTTAATTGTCAGATAAACTATTTATTTAGTCAGAAATAAAAGTTTGATGAAAAACTGAAGAACGTATTAAAAATGGCACATCTTATCGGTCCTACTTAGCCATATTCTCAAAAGTTTTATAAAAATAATATTAATAATGCTATGGAATTACAATTTATCTGGTCTAAATAATTCCATGTGCTGCTCAAACATTGCAGTAAAATGACTGTTATATACGTACAGCTGTTGAGCGTATCATTGAAGTTTAAAGTAATTAATGGATTTTTATTTACTATGAAAACTAACCACAACAATAACTCGGAAATTATACATTTTGTTTAATGTTTCCATGAATCTAATATTTATAAATTGAATAAATATACAACAAATCAGCCAATATGTAAGAGTTTTTCATTTTTAAGACCTTTAATGTTTAATCCATATGTATTATTATGCGTTCAAAATTTAATTTAGATGTTACTTGACAGCTTAAATATCAAGATATCCCAAAATTGTGGATGTAACGTTGTAAAGAAATTATTTACTGTTTTCTTGTTTATTTCTTAAATTACACTTATCATTCTTCTCATTAGTAGCCCAATTATTAGATAGGATATGCAACATTTCATAACATTTTTAAGTAATATTGACATTTTTCATCTAATACGTTTAAATTTTGTCAATAAAACTTATGGTCAATTAACTCATATGCTATGACAGCTGAATAAATTTGAACATTCAATTTAAATTATTCTTATGTTATATTACGAGTTTTTAAATAGTGTTTCCCATGGTCGATGGAACACGCTTTGTAACGTAATGCAAGTATACAATGCATTGCAATATAACCTCAATGAAATTCCAAATTTGGAAAGACTGGGCAGTTCGACGACTCAGTTATGATCGTCAAAATCGGCAACGCTACTGGTTGTCTGTCATGCATACTGGAAAGAGATCAAAAGCTTTCTTTCGTGTTTTTTTGAACGACACCGAACCCCAATGAGCTGTGAGAAACCAGTGGCCAGGAATTATATAAATGCTCGGAGGGAATAATGAGGGAGCATTGGAGGTAGTGGTCGATCAGTGGAGCTTAAATGTTCTGTTTTGAGTACTAATGTTTGCAGATTCAGATGAGAGAGTCTGTAAACGATATTAACAGCACGAGCACAGCATTTCCACTCAGTACAAGGGGTCTGCGAGACGTCACCCATTGTCTATCAGCTGGTTCCTCTCGATGCCAGCTACTTCAGAAACCAGCAGGCGTTGCTCTTGATGAAAGTACTTAAGTGAAGAAATTACTACCTCGCATAGCCAAGATCCGACTCATGACCAGAAATTTTATTTTTAATTGCCCTAAATTATGACGCAGGTTGCTGAATTTTAATGTTAATTGTAATTTAAATGAATTTCTTTTATTATGTAGTTATATATATATATATAATGAACCTAAAATTTACTAAAATTACGCTTTGCCTTCCAACTGTCGGATGTTACATAATAATTTAATAATATTAACAATTAAGTTTTTACATGAAGTCGTCTTTGTCTAAAATGTATGTATTTAATATTTTTCACTCAATTATACTCATGGTAAGGTAATTATGAAATTCGTTTCACTTTCAGGATTGTGCTACGTTTAACGTAATCAAAATTGTTTCAATAAAATATTATGCTGTGACTGTTTGGCTGTGTTATTCATTTATTTCATTGAAAACTATATTGTCCGCTTGAAGTTTTAACCGTTTCCACATTTTCTGTATTCTCTACATTTGTCTGAAGCATCTCTTTTTTGTGTTTTCTAACCTGAAATATATCTGAAAAAACTATTCACAGCTTTTTGGGAAATACTTTTCCAAATAAATGACTTTTTCGATGACCTGAAGAAGTTGTTGAAACGCTTTGTAATAGATTGAATGATGGAGATTTGATGAATTATAATTAATCAACCCAAAATTATAGTATTTTATATTTATTTTTTCCATTTATTGGCATATCTTCATAATGATAAAGTATGCTGAGTTTCTGTTTTCGTCACATCAATAAAAGGTTACTAATAATAATAATAATCATATTCCGTAGATCCTGAAAAGAAGCTAAGCTTCAAGAATGGGTCAGGGTGTACATTTATTACATTATTTTATTGTATAAAAGAAAAATATACTTATAACAAATTTTTGTATTATAAACTATTATAAATTACTCTTCTCCGATTCTTCTATAAATTCCTTTATTGAATAGAAGGAGTGGCTAAGCAAAAATGAGCGTAATTCAGTGTTAAATTTACCTTGATTATCGGACAACTGTTTAATTCTGTGCGGCAGTCTGTTGAAGATGGATATCCCTGAATAATGCACACCTTTCTGTGCAATTGACAATGTTTTACATTTTTTATACAGATTATTTTTGTTCCTTGTATTGAAGGGATGAATATCAGAATTATTCAAAAATAAGTGCCTATTTGTGATTAAAAATAACATCAATGAATAAATGTATTGGCACGTCAAAGTGAAAATACCTAACTTTTTGAACAGAGTTCTGCAAGAAGTTCGTGAGGAAACCTGACATATTGCTCTAATAACACGTTTTTGACTAATAAAAATCTTATCTATGCCTACTGAGTTGCCCCAAAATATAATACCATATGATAAAATAGAATGAAAATATGCAAAGTATACTAATTTTCTTGTTTTTAAATCACTGAAGGTGGACATTGCTCTGACAGCATATGTAGCTGAGCTGAGTTTCTTAAGTAATTGATTAATCTGATCAGTCCAATTTAATTTATTATTTACTAAGAGACCTAAGAATTTAACAGAGGAAGTTTCATTTACATTTTTGCTGTCATATTTAAGTGTTATAGATTGTAAAGTTGTGTTGAGTGTGTGAAATTGCATGAAATGTGTTTTGTCACAGTTATTTGTTAGTCCGTTCGCATTAAATCATGTTAGCAGGTTACTTAAATTATTACTTGCCTTTTCTAGTGTGTCTTTGTTACTTTTTACTATTACACTAGTACGATTCAAGTAATTTCCTAGTATTAAAACGCGAGAAACATTATAGGATAGCAGCATTAGTTTTTACTTGGTAGTGATATTAAGTTAATTTTATCTAATGTTAGCCTTGTGACAGTTGTTAACTATTAGTTGATTAAATTTTATATGCTGAGTTTAAAAGTCGTGCCCTTTCGCTGCCGTTTGGCTTACAGCAAATTACATAGACCGTAATACAGTTCATACAAGTATTTGCGAGGCACCGGGGCGTAAAAATCACGTTGCACGCCTTTTACATTTGTCCTTAATTGAGACGTAGCCCTCCGTCCGGGTTTATTTCTGGGGATTGAAGTTGTGCGTGCTGCTTGGCGCCTGTGCTCGCTTCCGCCCCTAATATGAAAATCCCCCTGCTCCAATTTCGTGGCTTCTCTTCGGCAATGGTAAGCGCTTCGCTCCGTGCAATAGGCACGTGCCCGCGATACTGCCACCAGATGTCCCTGTCCCTGCACCTCGTACGTGGTTTCGCCTTTATCTCGCAGCGAATAAACAGATGTGCTTATGACAGCAGCCCTTCGCAACAACATTAAATCTGCACGAGATCAGGCGCTGATTAGTGCTCATGGTCGTGGTCAGGAAGTCTATAAAATATACTCACTTACATCGTAGTAACTTTGACATATAACCATTTGTAGGATAGTGGCTGATGTATTAACCAAAAAATATAATTTTCGTATTAAAAGCTGACCCTAAGCAATGGACATATGTTTTTTAAGAGCCCACTTTTCATTATCTGAAGTTGTTTGGCTTCATTATTGAAATGGTGGTTTTATAACCGACCGAATTTTGTACTTTGAGCCACTTAAAATGTTCAAGTCCCCGTGTTACAAGTCATAAGACTAGATCTCCATTTGAAGTAAATCAGAAAAACTTTTGCTGCTTTTTTAAATACAGGAGTGGGACACAAAGGAATGTAAAAATTTTTGTGTTCCCGTAGAAATGTTTTAGCACAAGAGACAAAAACATTTAAAGTAAAGGTTCTCTCAAAACCTCAAAAAATAGAGAAGTGAATAATTCAGGAGATTGTGATGTAACTAATATTTCTTTCTCGTATGATGAAACGTGGCATAAGCGAGGCTACACATCCAATTATGGCATAGAATTTGTCACAGATCCCCTTACTGGCTAAGTTCTGGATTATGAAGTATCCAAACATTGCTGCTTCATGCGTACATTTTATGCATCTAAACTTGAAGAAAATTCTTTTGAATATCGTAAGTGGCTGGGTTCCAATATGATAAAAATAATGGTGCGAGTTCAGTGGCAATGGAAATGCATGCAGCTACAGTTTTGTGAGAACGATCTATTGCTACATTAAAAATGCGTTACACAACTATATTGTCGGATAGAGACTATAAAAACTTATAGTCTTAGAAAGAAAAAATTGTTTATAGTTATTTACATGAAATTAGGAAAGAGGAATGTGTAAGTAATGGTGCTAAACGATTAGGAATAGTTTTGAGGCAGACGGTACGAAAAAGCCCAAGAGAAAATTTTGTTTCTCGAAAAATACTTGAAATATCTATGTGCAATACTGTGGATGAATTTAACATGGGCTACACCTCAACAACACACATGAAATCAGCAAAAAAGTGACGCACAAATTTCAAGAAAAACGTGACACGAGCAGACAATATGAACAATGTTCAACAGAAGGGAAGAAAACTTCAAGACTCAAGAGAAAATTCAGTTAACAGAAAAAAAAGAAGCTGCCGAAAAAAATAAGAAAGATGTAACATAAACTGCAGAACAATTTTAATTAATATTTTTGATTCTAAATTAATAAATTATTACTTTTTTCAGAAAAATTTGAATTTTTGGCTTCATGATTCTTGGTACCAAAACCTTCGTGCGACAACCAGTCACTCCGGACGTGACTTTTCCACCAAAAATGTACCCACAATATTTTCAGCAATTCCTAAGCATTATAATGGAATTTTGTAATTCTATTCCTAATATAAGAAAGTGGTCCTTTAAATGGCCACACCTACAGTACAACCCCATTCTGCAAGGGGTAGTGGTCTCTATATCGATCGACCACCTATATTTTCCTCTCACTTCAAAATAAAATATCAATAAACTAATTATAACTAGAATAAATTCATATGTAAACTATACGTTAAGCAATCAAATATTTTTTTCCTATTTTTGACAAAAATAGTTTTGTCTTATGAAAGGTTAAAGAGATTTTTAAAAATTTATTACGATAACTGTTATCCCAAGATAGTAAAGTTAATTTTACAATAAATACAGTATTTATTCGCTAAATAAATAATTAACATGAATACTTGGTATTATTGTAATATCCAGTGACATTCAATTTATGAGCAAGAGATATGTACATAAGATTGTTATTACGGTTATTAATATTTGTTTAGATTTTTATTGGCAGTGAATATTATCGTAGAATTTGGAGTTGAAGGAGATATCAGCTAAAAAAGAAATAAAGGGAAAGTTTTTGAGAGACGGAGAATGAGGTGGCATCTATCTAGGAGACAAATTAACGTTAAGTTATAAAGGACTGAGAGAGTGGAAGGATGTAGTCTGTGGGTAATTTTCGTTTGAGTCTGCTTTTGTGTGGATGAGGAGGTGGGTTGCTGTGGTACAGTGCTATGGTATCATTGGAGTGGTTAATAGAACTTTTGATTAAGAAGGTAGTGGATGATTTTATTGTGGAGGGGTCAGAGGAAATTGTATGTCGTTATGAATTACCGTGTTCCGAATGTACCATGGGGAGAACAGATGATTATGGTGATTCTGTTTTGTTTGTTTTGTATTTTATTTGAATTGGAGTTGACTTTTGATCCCCAAATGGCGCATGCGTAGGGAAATATGGTGTGGAATAAGGAGAGTTAAAAAAATCTTTTGGTGGAAATGGAAATTGTTGCGTTTTTGTAGTGGAGTACACAGTTTAGTTTAATTTTATTGTTAATTTGGATGAGAGGTGGCTAAGGTGGGATTTCCGGGAAAGGTTAAGTTCTAGAATACGTCCGAGGTAAGTGATAGTTTTTTTTATTGGGATTTGGAAGTCAAAAACATAGAAGAGGGTGTTTGGTTTTGAGGGTAAGTGGAAGTATTGCAGATTTGGAGGGGTTTATACTGACCCTCCAGTTTTTTGCCCAGATTTCCAGGCTGTTTATTGCTATTTGGACGGTGCGAGAACCCGAGGTTAAGGAAGGGGTTTGGTGAAGGATAGCTACATCATGAGCAAAAAATAATGTTTTTGTGAATGGATGATGGGGGATGTCGTGGAAGTAAATGTTAGAACTGAAAGGGGCTAATATGCTACCTTGTGGGACGCCAGGAGAGATGGGGAAGGTTTTGGAGAAACGATTGTTAATTTTGACTGAGTTTTAACGGTTGGAATTTTTTAAATCGGATAAGAGGAGTTGATGACAGACATTTTCGAATGCTATTTTAAAGAGTGAATGGAATACACTGTATCTAACACGAAGGAAATAATGTTCCTGTCATTTTATTTTTCATTTATACGTAATCGTAACCTTCAATAGTGCGATCAGGAACTACGTGTTCTTACATATAATTTGATTATAAATAAAGTAATAGTTTCTTTGTACTGAGTTAAGAATAGAGTAATATGTACGATCAATGAATCAGAGGATCTGAAAGCTAATGCCGGTCTGTCTATCATTCCGATTTTATACTTTTATCACCGTATAATAGCCAAACTGATTTCAATAAAACTTCATATTGTGGTTTTATTGAGCCCTAAATAGCAAAGTTTTATCAACGAATGTTGGCAAACAACGCTGGAAAATTTCAGAGTTAGTTAGAGAGCTCGGAGAAACAAAAGAATCAAGCTGCGATCGGCCATATTAAATGTTGAACGTTCCAAAACATTAGTTTAACACGTAAAAGTCACTTCTCAAAAAGCAAATAAAATCACAACCATCACACAGGTATTTGAACGTTCGATATTTAGTTTCCAGGCAGCCAGATGGAACTAATTATTAGTAAATAACCTTGTTTTATTTATTTTATAAGATTAATATTATGATTATGAAAACCTCTCTAAAAGACAGGGATTTAATGACGTCGACTTCGTATTCTCTGTTACATGAAACGTAGGAATTTGTATGAATTTCAAACTATTCTAAACCCCCTAACAGACAAAAGGATTTTTGATAAATATTTGTTAGGAGAAGACTCTAATAGTCAGAGCTATGCAGAATAATTTCATTTCTGTTTTTAGGACAGTCAACCTCGTATCTAAAGTCATGGAAACAATTCAATGTACTTCTAAAAATAAAAACTTCAACATCGCATAATCCTCCACTTTTAATAGAGCGGTAATGTTTTTCTTCCAACGACCAGGGAAATTTAAATCCCAATTTTCAATGGTATAAAATTAAATTAAATTAAATTATGACAAATTCACACACAAACAAAGTTCTCTATTTTATTCGTTCCTATTCAAAACTACACACTTATTTCACATTTTTATTTCATATTTATTCTCATTTTAATTCATTCGTTCAAACATTTCGGATGTGAAGTACACAAAGAAATATTTATTTTTACTTTGGGATTTCTAATGTTTATTCAGTTTGTTTCCATCCTTTACAAATTTAATTTCTAGAGGATTTTTTTTGTTTTTCTGTTCCTGAATAAATCCTAAATATGTGCACGTAACGTCGTAATAATAAAATAGGAACTTGGAGAGAGATTTATTTGGACGTCAATTAATTCTATTAAATTATAGTTACCAATTCAAAGATAATTCACTCTAATGTGGTTGATGTTTTAGTTTGCTATCTTAAGTCTAGTTTGTTTCTATTTGCGATGATTTTTATTAATTAATATTGAAGGGAAAATGAGAGTTGTACGTAAACGGAAAATATACATTTTTTAAGACAATAATTGTAATTGGTCAATCTTTTTTTTGTAAATTTCATTTCTAAAATGTGTGCGCGATTAAATACACTCAACACTGCGTATTTAAGTTGTTAATAATGTTAATGGTGATTCGTACACATTCAGCTAATTACTTTTAACAGTTTTTGTTAATAACATCTGGGATGGGACATAATGATCTCATTATGTGTTATGAAACTCATTATACTGCTAATAATCTCATAACCAAAATTTAATACCAAAATGAATTTATTTTCCTGCGTATTAAAAACCTTAACGTCACAAAATGTAAATTTTCAGAGAAGTATAAAATAATTTTTTACTTTTATAAACAAACTAATTCTTCTGGAACGGGTAATTAATTATATTTAAAGAAGTTGTGGAGATTCTGTTGGAGTTAAGAAATTTATTTACGAAGTTACCTAAACTTGCTCAGTCGTTATCTTCACGTGAAGATGGAAACCTTAGAAAGCGATCCGCACTTTATGCTCAGGGAAGTCATAGAACTTCGCTAACTTTCTAATAACAGACAACCCGAAAAATTCTACTTAAGAAGCGAAACGTATGGTTCTTGCTCAAGTTTCAGATGGAGGTAGTTTGATTTCGCAGACGTTTTTTAATTTTCGTACGATCAGTATTATTTATCAGGGAAAGTTTGTTTCAGTTTCTTACCGTTGTATGAAAACTGTAAATTGAAAGCGATGCTACTAATTTATTTTACCATACTTGAAAATGCATACGATCCTAGTTTATTATTCACAAAATTGTTCACGTATTAATATCAAGGATTTTTTAAGTATATTTTATAATAGCGTATATGGTTATAATTTTTAATCGGCATGTCAACAAATAATAATTTTTCTTGGTTTGGTCTTGAAAAACGATTAACTAATATAAAGACATTCATGCAAACACACGTCATTTCTACTGCATGATATTTAGGCGGAAAAATTATTATATGTCATAAAAAGTAGATACATGATACTTGTCAATTGCATACATCTGTATGTATGAAGAGAATTAGTCAATAATTGTGTTCCACAAAACTGTTAACCGTAACACCCAAAATTTTTCACGAATTTTTTGATAGCCGATACAGGGCCTATTACGGCGTGGGAGGAAGTAAATAATAGATTAAATCAATTGTGAATAATACAGAGTTATAGTGGTTTTAAGCATATTGGTGTCATCTGCGATGACTCCATAGAAACTTGTAGAGGGTCGATATAGTATGACTGCATTGTTTTCTTTAGATGGTTGGATCAATTGATTATTAGGATAGTTAATTTCACATACAGCCTTTGTTGAACCACGTTTCTCGCCCAACACATAAGTATAATTTCCAGTAAGACAGTTTTCAGTACGGCGCCCCTCAGTGGTTTATCCGTTCAAACAGCTGAAGACGCACAGCTTAAACTTCTGGAAAATTACAAGACGAAAACACAACACCTTCGCTTTAATGTCAGTCATGGACTCCGTAACAGCTCAACTTACAAACTCAGACAGGTAGGTTGTTTAGACACTTAGCATACATTTTGTATGGACAGTTTCCTGACATTAGACATTTTACGGTGTATCTGAACATATTTTCTTAACAAATTTTACCGCAAAAGTTAAGCTGCGTCTCTTATTCGAGGCTACAACAAATTATATTAGTGGCATAGTCGTATTGTTTAATTCAATTATATGAATACATTACTAAATATTATTTGCTTCTGCATATATCCCATGTGTTACATAACTGCTATATTGTAAACTATTTTTTGAATAATTATGGCTTTACTGATTATACTCCATTTAGATTATGTTCTTTACTCAAAGTTTAAAAATGAACAACACAAGTGTAACATTTATCGAACATTCTAAGAAAGAAGCAGCTTTTGTACTCTTTTATGGATATATTTTAGAAGTAACATACGTTAAGCATTATTTGACAAGTACAGTTCTTTGGGAATTGGAGTCAATCTCCTGTGATTGTCACACATTCTTGGACTGCAAGAAAATGGCAGCTTCCCCGAAAGACTAATCAAGCTGAAGACGCTGTGGGTTCGTTACCCTAAATCCTGTCAGGCCATTCAACGGTGTGCGATGTCCTAAGATGGCAGCTCAGGCCTGATTGGGGAGTCCTTACTCCTGACCTGGTAGAAACTGCAGAGAAGAGTATTGCAAGCAGAGTGATAGGGTTCTTTTAACGAAACCAATCCATTTTCTTGGAATTCGATATATAACTTAGCTTCAAAATCAGGTCGTTTATTAATGTTAGTCTTACCAAGACATATTGAATAAAAGTGAGTTAGTTACATTTATTCTGATTTAAACACATGCCTGCAAATAAATATAAATACCAGTAGCAAAATTTTAATATTAGAAACTTAATAAAATTGGAAGAATGTAACTACGTTTTAACCATAATTTGAAACCTGACTAGATAAAAGTTTAAACTTAAAATTGGTTTATATATGATTCACTGGTTTGTCGTGGTACAGAATTTAAGAACTGCTTGGAAGTAATTAAATGGACCAAACGGATTGGTTTGTCTGTATGCCAGGATACTCTTAGCAGAAATTTATAAACTCATGCGATATTTCCAACAAAATTTTGTACAGACACTTAAAAACAACCCGATACAAGCCAGGGAAGGGAGAAAACAAAATCAAAAACGTGAACGAATTATATATAAAAAATATGGAAAATATGTCACCATACCAAGTCTGTGACTTCACCAAGCATTAATAGTTACTGAATACGAGGAAGCCCGCCATATTTAATTGCACGCAAATTGGTGGTAATTTTCTCACATTATGATACTCTCTTATTAGATAAATTATATCCTGCAGTACTAACACCACGAAAACATTGCAGAATGACAAGAAACCTATACGAAAGATTGTTTTAAAATCTGAAATTCGTATATTTTTTGTTTCCTTTAGAGCCGCCTTTTTATCTTGACATATTTCACAAAACTGCGGTAACTCTATTTTTGCCCAACTATATCATGCATTACGTATTTCGTTGCGTAAATCAAATAGTGATCAAATAATTAACAAAATTACACATTTTAATTAATATAGTTTCTATTAAAGAGTTGGCGGATTTTGTTATTTTATTAAATTTATTTTTTCCATTAAGATTAAAATGTTAAGCCTGCACAAGATTTAAAGTCCAGTAGACGCGGTAATTAAGGGTAAAATTGGCGCGAATAACAAAAACAGCGGATGAACCAAAGTATATATCAAAAAAGGAGGTATACTGGTAAAAAATTAACAACGTTAACTGTGCGCACCATAGAACCTTTTGTGATGCAGGTGAATGATCTCCATTATAAAGCTTGAGAAGTACAGAAAATAGCCTATTGCAGTTGAAACTGTTCTGTTGTATATTTATAGACGTGGTTGAACCACACTAATATCATAATTATATATTATTCAAGGACAATTATAATAAACACAACAATTAATTTGCCACTTTCTCTCACGAAAATTTAAAAATTGCTACACACGACCGAAATACTATATTAATAGCCGAAGAAGAATAAAGCTCAGTGATAGAAAGGTTCGTACACTTCTTTTAATATAATTCACCTTCCACTCTCTACTACATATCGACAGATTCCTGACTTTGGTCGCGCAGCATCTTTGTTAATCACAATGTTTCTTCCAAATACGTTTGCCGCGGTTGAGCCACAAAATAGTTAAATCTGGAACGGATAATCGAGTCCCTACTGTAATAGTAAATAACCAGATCAATTGCAAATATTTCCTTAAATTTCATTTAACTGAAAAAAAAGTTCTAGTTACGGGTGAAACACATTTAAGCTTTTTCTCTTATAAGCTAATGCTCAGACAATTCCATCGTAGTTGGATAAACTAATGTAGCTTCGCGTTGTTAAGCACGAATTACTAACAGATTCCTCAATTTGCATGGCTTCAGATTCGAAGTTAGATCCCTCGATAATCCTTCGAATGAAGCACTATTACTGGTAACTCTGTAATGCGATTGGATAATACCCGGATTCACTCATCTGATATGATATTAATCTAACAGTTTTTTACAATTCACAGATATTGTGAAACATACATACCAGATTCAGGTGTGTAGAAAAAATCGAGTTAACTATTTAAAACGTGCTACGTTCGTTTAAAAGTAATTTTTTATTTCATTAGATAATTCCATTATTTATAATAAGTTGCAAATATTTTTATTGTATTTTTAGTTTACGTATTTTGAGGTTCCAATTCAAGAACGAAACGTCCCGTTATATTTACTGTTCATATTAAATATATTTCCTGACTTAAACTCTGTCTTACTATTAATTGATTTACTGGGAATACCGTTAATATACTAATAATAATAATTGTAAAATTCCATCAGAGAGTTAAAGCAGAGAATATTACTGAATATTAAGATTTTTTGTTTTCAAAATTTGGTGCCCTCTAATGGGAATAAATTATTATTTTTTATAGCTATATCAGCAAGCCACGTGAATAAAAATTTAAATAACATAGATACAACGTTTCATCCAACTTTTTGTAATTATTCAGGAAATTTAGTACTGGATAAACGAATCACATTTTTGAGTAATTTAGTGTCATGAAATATCTCACGCAACTGTTTCGGCCAACATGATATAAATTAATGTCCGAAAAGTGTATTTTGAGCAGTTGCTGCAATTTATAGTGCAGAAAACGTAAATAAATAAAAAAAAGGTGAACAATCGGGAAAGATAAAAGACTACAGGAAACAGGACTGAATAATTGGTTGCCCGACAACAGAATTTTATGCTCAGATCTGTCAGCGACCTATCAAACTCAGACCTGAAAATTTGGTCCCCCAATGTTTCACCATCCATCTCTTCTTCTTCTATTACTGTCTGATCTTCATTTCTCTTGGAGCCAAGCCTCTTTGCTGCTTTGTACTTCCTTCCTATCTCATTCTTATAGCGTTTATACTGCACTTCATCATTATCATCTCTCGCCTTTTTATATTTACGCCTTTAATCAATAATTTTTATTATTTCTTATTGTATCCATGCTTTCGTTATGATCTGAGCTATTCTTCCTATTTTTAGTTAGCTGGTCTGGTAATTTATTTCTTCAAGGCTGCCCATTTCTCTAACATATTTTTTCTTTTTCCTTTTTCTATTAATCTATTATTGAGATTTTCTTTGAAATTCTGAAGCACCTCCTGTTGATTGGGTTTTTCTAATTCCCATATTTTTTATTAAATTCGTTTCTCGAGTTTCTTCATTTTCAGCCTGCATTTCATAATCAAGAGTTTATGGTCGGAGTTTAATTTTTCTCCTGGGTACCTTTTGCAATCCAGCATCTGCTTCGTATATCTCTGTCTTACCGTTATGTAGTCTCCCGGAGTATGGAATCTTCTTTCATGAGATAGCTGGCATAAACTCAATTCTTTTCAATTTTTCTTTATAACCCGTTTTGAGTGTTCCAAACGGTGTTTAAGAAATGTGTATTAGTTACCAATTAATTTGTTACATTAAATGGAACGAGGGAATTCTGTTTCGTTCGTACAAAGTTTAACACCCTCCCTTGCTCTCACTCCTCTCTCCCCTTTTCTCTCTCTCCCTCTTTTCTCTTTCCCCCTTCTGTCTTTTTCCCTTCTCTCTCTCACTCTAATAAGGTATTCATTTTAACCGTATACAATATTTTTATTCACCTTCTCCAGGAAGAAGAGGCGCTGCGGGAGTTTCTCGCAGGCGCTTCAGCCCAGAGTGACTGCGGGGCTTACCTGATCATGTCGGGGATGCCTCGCACTCTCTGGGTATTTTTTATCAAAGTTCTCATATGCCGAGACACCTTCACCTATTTTAGGAGGTATATGTACTGGGGTCAAAGACCTTGGGCATATGGCAAGAGTGGTCCGCTGATCCCATTGGATCAGTCGGCCAATTGCCTCCTGAAACTGGTAGAGACACGGAGAAGGGAATGCTGCGTCCCCACAGCAAACTCGTCTCCCGTCATTCGGAAGGGCGTGAGAATAGTACCCAATGCCCGACCTACCTGATGCAGGTTTTCTAGGGTTTTCCCTGCATCTCTTTAGGTGAAACACCGGGTAGGATGGGGCCCTAGTTAACCCTGGGCTACCTTTCTCTACCTTCCGCATCCCCCCTTTTTCAATTCCCTTCCTATGCTATTAAAGGGGAGTTGCCTGTTTCAGGATCACCCTCATGTAGCCTGTTACCCAAAAAAAAAATCACCTTCTCCATTCAAATAAGCATGATTTTTTGGTATGTAATTATTTTCAACTCCAACTCACGATCAACCGAAACCATTAAATAACTATAATTTATACGTTAAAGATATTGAATATGAGGAGACATATCGCTGGAGACCGCATCGAGTTTCGTAACTTCAGTGAGTCGCTATAGAATCGATTAAAATTTTGGTCATGCAGCGAAATGCTTCGAAATTTGCAGCGATCTCCATTTCGCGTGACAATCGCTACTAGGTAGCATAGATTCTTTAATTCTCATCCTATAAGGTGGTATAATTTCTTTTTAAATACATATACCATAGATTTTGAGCTCTATCATGGAAATTATTTACCCTAATTTTCGTACCATTGGCGTTTTTGTTACTTTTCAGTTCAGGAAGACATTCAAAAACGTACTTTTGTCCAAAAAAAAATCAGGTTGAATAATGTACGCCTCTGCAGACCAGCGAAATAATCCAAGACTGTTTTCTTTAGTTTGGGGGCAGAGTTAAATTTCGGATCTAGGGGGGTTGTGTTTGCGTTGGCTGCAGGGTAGTGCCAACCAACCACCCGATATCTTTGTGCACACACTCAGCCGTCAGAGCCACCTGCCCGTGCAATTCGAGACTCTGGAGAATAGCAGCCAGCGACCAAACAAGCTTGGCTAGCAGACTCTTATTCGATTTCACAGGGGCATCAACGCTTCTAAACATGTTCATTTATACCGCTCGCCTAAAACTTAACACCATCTCAAACAATGTACAGCACTTCAAATACGTGCTTTGAAATCAGCGTCCTTGGGGGAGGAGGAAATCATATCAGTTGACCCTAAATCAAACGGACCCTCTAAAAAAACTGTAGTACGGCAATCTGGATATTCACATCATAGAAGCTGACACAATTATGAGAAAATTTCTACTAAATATTTAAATTACGTAGGGAGACTTGCTTCTGATGCGTCCCTGGAAATAGATTTTCGAATTCTAATACGAAAATAGAATGGAATTAAATCAATTGTATAAAAACCTATAAGGATATCTTATAATTCGCTTATTATAAATACTACTACAAGTATTTACTTTTAGTCTAACAATTTATTATTATAGTTAATCGAAAAAGCATTGAAAACGTCTCAATTGTTTTCCCATATTACTGAAAACATCAACACCATACAATGTAAAAACTATGACATTTAATTTTAGGTGTAGTATTGAAACTTGTAACTATTTCAAGACCTATGAACTGGATGCAGTGCGTATCCTGAACACTTTATATTTTCTTCATTACAAAAAATAAGGTTATTGCAGAAATAAGTAATAGTAGAAAAAAGGACGAATTTGAGGTTAGGAGTAGTTGTACAGATTCAAATTACTTATTTTGAAATTTTAAAAGCTTGTCTTCAGTATAGTAAGACAGTCAATGTATTAGAAGAAAATGCCGCCTGAGTAGATTCCAACCTTATATTCAAATTAATGCTGACATTTTTAAGGGAAAACCGGTTGTATGTCGACATTGTGGAATTTATATATTGGAAGTTGCAATCATTAGCAACTGATCAATAACTTTTACAATTGAATAGATTTTTAAGTTACGTTTATCATTGTATCGCAATGTATTTGGGGATCACATCAATAAAAGAAAATTGAAAACAGTCAATTATTTTCATTATTTAATTTATTTGGACTTATATTTTTATCCATGTCAGTGCGTTATATTTTATATAATATTGTTTATAAAATGTACTACATTGGTCAGACTAAACGATCTTTATGAGTTAGAATTAAGTTAACAAAACTAATTTAATTTTTTTCCTTATAAAATTTCACCTATAATCGATAAAACGTTTGATAATTATGTTATTTTAAACAAGGAATTTAATTTTAAGAGAAGGTTAGTTTCTGAAATGATACATATTAAATCTAATACATTTTCTGTTTGTATGAAACATGACACATGTCAACAATTACATGATGGTTTAGTTTTATTAACGTACTGTTTCAAATTAATAAATAAAAAAAGGCCCTATAAGTCAGAACGTTTATGAAAATTGCTTAGGAAGCGACATGTACGCCAATATTTTCTACGTCTTAAATTTATTGCTTTGTAACTAATTTTTCATTTAGTATGCAATTGCATTTATAAAAATTATATTTTATACCTTTTTTGTATTTGTATAGTTAAAACACCAGATGACGTAACGTTGTGTAGTATAATGAACTGTTACAAAATTTCATAAATATTCTGAGTTGTATGCTGTTTTATCATTGATTGCTTATTAAATTGTCTTTCTTAGTTTCATCTTTAGGTTATTAATTTTTGGCACTATCTTTGCTGTTATTTCTTCAGTCTGTTATAAATAAAGGAAATAATCGTAAGTATCGGTCAAAACGTCTGTTTAGTAATAAGTTTCAATTTCTTGTTCAAAATTTTATATTTTCTCGTTATATAGGTCGTTAATTCTTATCTACTTTATTTCTATAGTCTTTAATTTTTTTATGCTTTTCATACTTTGGATACTTCCTAATTATGTTTACTTTATTTAAATATACAGTGGTTGAAGACTCGCGGGAGTTGTTTCTATTAAATGAAGAATACTATTTTTTTCTGCGTTTCAGTTTAGATTTTTTAGTTATTGTGTAAAATATGTGATAGTTTGAGGGTAGTAATAATTTTTTGTCTTATTCTCAGTGATTTCCCTATTTCTTTTCAATTAGGTTGCAGAAGTCTTGGGAGAAGAGTGATTTAGTGACCTTTAGAGACTGATTTAGCTAATCAATCGATTGTAACTTTGGTAAAATTGTACAGGATTTTGTTTCTATTGGCCATGGTATAGACGAAAGATTCTAAAGATTTGACCCACATGTTGCTTTGAAGCCAGAGAATGCGTGCTTAAGTATTGGAGAAGTCAAAGCTAAACGTAAAGTATTTTCATGAATTACAATTACTGTTCAAATGTTATTTTATTTATTACTTTTTAAAGAACTAATTTTTTTCTGTGTAGCAAAGGCATTCTTTTATAAATATAATTTAGTACGTCTTTTCGGTCTGTGCTGTATAAGTAAAATAATCGTTTAATTTATTTCGGAAATTAAGCCTGACGTGAAGGAGAAATTAAACAAATCATCCAATTAATCCAAAATAATTTGTTTGGAGTACAATTAAATTGAAAAATTTACATTTCATAAAGAACAATGAGTAAAATGCTTCGTCCAAATTGACTGAGTAATTTAAACATACTGAACAATAAATAACTCTGAATAACCTTGTTGAAGTCAAATTCGGATTCAAAGAGGTGTAAAATTTCAATTAGCACGATGTAAACATATTATGAATGGACTGCTGCTGATGCTAAATATGATATAACAATAACTTGGTGGAAAGCATTTATATTTATTTGGAACGCAACTTGCGTGAAGATGCAGTTAATGTGTTGTAAATGTTTTTGGGTAAGTTTGGAAGGTAATAATGGAATTATTACACCGCTGTGAATCCAAATGTGGCTTCAACAAGTACGTGAAAGGTTTTTTGTGTTTCATACATTTAATTCATATCGCATTTTTATTTATTTATTGACATGGTAACTTATGGGGCCCAAAATTTGGTGGAAACTTTGTATTTTTCTAATATAATTCTATTAAATTTAAATTGTTTTGCCTGATTTATTTGAAGAATAAATGTTCATTTATAACGTGTCACCACAAAGTGTTAATATGATGTAAAAAATCGACAGATGAGTTGATTATTTGACTTTAGTTTATTATTATTATTTAGGCAAATTTTAATATTATAAGTTTCTTTATAAGAGCAACCACTATAAGGAAATTTACAAAAAATATTTATTGAAAATATTTGTCAGAATAGTATTTTAACATATAGGAAAATCTAACAGTTGTGGGAATTAAAGTTAATAAATTAAATGCCTAGCAACAGTGGGAATATATTAAGTAATTTATAATAGATCGCGTAAGGGTTCTTTTATAAAAAATTGTTAAGCTGCTTCAGCAATAATTTTGTCGGATAATTTAAGTACGTAAAGATTCATCATCACCAACATGATTATAAGAGCAACTTAAAATAAAATCAAAAGCACATGAAATAGTGTTAATAAAAATGAGATTGACTCTAAGCGTTGTATGTATATGGCACGTCGAGTGGTACATTTTTTAAGTAATTAAAATGTATTGTCACTCAAATAATACGCTCATTAAAGTCACAAGTAATTTCGCGTTATACAGACGGATTAAGTATCTTATCAGTTTCATAATTTGTGTAAAAATAGGTTCGAATTTCGTAATTATGAATGTATGCGTGTACGTATGTTCCGCATACAAATCTATACGCTTGGAGTAATTTCTACAAAATTCTGTACATGAGTTTATTGTGGCTTGGTAATCAACAGTGTCAGGACAAAAACATGACTACCACCCTTAGGAGCAGGGATGTAGGGGGTGGATATTTTTATATGTGAAAAATATGCTGATATTTCAGTCGAATAAATAATTTTATGAGTGAATTACTTTTGCAGGTCTTCTTTCGACACTATATGTGTATAACCTCGTCACATTTCAGCACAGAAAGTGAGAGATCATAGGGGTGGGGTGTGGACATGTGTAACTTGAAAACAGCAAGAAAACTATAGAGTTTGGCGTCGAACTCGGAGTCATATGAGTCACTGAGTTTTATTCTGACATTAAACAAGCAAATAAACCTTTACTTCGTTCCAGTGTGTTGGGAGGGTTGTGTTTCACGACAATAACAGATATCTATTTCGGTGTTATATAACGGGTTAATATATATATATATCAGGGCAATGATAATAATAAGTAAACATCACAATTAATTTCTTTATGTAAAATTATATTCCTTAATTGAATTATTATCGGTAAATCAATTAAAAAGTAGCCACTACTGGAAACATTAATTGCCATTTAATGATACGAAATCGAAAGTTTTTAATACATGCCGTTGCAGTTTGGCGAAATAGCAATTA
This sequence comes from Eucriotettix oculatus, assembly GCA_034510155.1. NCBI lineage: Eukaryota > Metazoa > Arthropoda > Insecta > Orthoptera > Tetrigidae > Eucriotettix > Eucriotettix oculatus. Next base: position 49,030,516 of record CM067376.1, on the reverse strand, counting down.
TAATTATAATTCTATGAATTTACAATAACACATCCAGTCTTAAAATCCCGAAATGAACTCCACAACTGTGTAACGCTGACGCATCATCACATTCGCCGATATTAATGTCACAGCATTCGAAACACGTACACGAATTCTTTAATATGCCTATACTGCAAACATATCGACTGCAATATACGATCGCGAAATACAAATTAAACTTTTTGATAGTTTTCTCTCTCGTAGACGCCGAAGTAATTAACAGGAAATAATAACCCGCTTCCGCCGGGTTTCTGCGCGTAATTACGCTTCATGTTTACTTTACTCCCAACGCTATGAAATCGATGGGCCTCGCAGTCGAAATAAATCAGTTAAATTAAATCAAATAGTCCCACGATGGATAATGTACAGAGTATTTGTGCCGCGATCATCGAGTTTATTGGAGCCGTAAAAACTCCTTGTGTTGAACGGCCTATACGTTATGCTTTGCCACTGGCAATTTGTCCTCCGCTCCGAATGTGATTATACTTTGCTTTAACGACTACAGTCATTCCTCGTGTGCCATAAAATTTGCAATGAAACTTACAGCTGTAGTTGCTCATCAAGTGTGGGATGAATATAAATAAATTTTCCACAGTGAGACTATAAACTGCTTATATTTTGTGATATGAATTAAGTGCAAGACCTTTCCGTTCTGACTCGTGACTCTTAAACGTGAATGTGAACAATTTCTCAGGTATCATACTTACACCAAAGGAGAGGAGTGTTCTTTTTATTAAAAGGTTAGCAAAGATGTATTATTTTTCAAGGCGTGTAAATGAGATTTGCGTATGACTGTAGTGTTGTATTATTTTTGTTACTACTTTATCATTGGGGCATACATTATTGGAATTTTGATTGATACGTTTTTGTTAGTAAATAATTCTGACTATAATTCAATATTAACGGCCCGTATAACAGACAGATATAAAAAAATTTAAGAAGAATTTAACACAGGTTGTTGACTCTTTACAGACGTTAATCGTAAATTAATTGGCCAAATGCTGAGAGAATATACAGCGCGTAACAAAAATCGTTAGAAAATTTTAAGGAATGGATTGTTTATTTTGAGTGGAGAAAAAATTCGTTACAATTTAGGTCCCAAAGTGTATACAGAGCTCTAGTGAAATTCATATTATATTCACTAGCAAAGGTAAACATTTTTCAAAACGTCTTCTTTTATAATTGTATATGCATGTAAAAAAGACATGAACTAACAAGAGCGTTTGAAGATGGCAAAACTGTAAGAGGAAAATGGAAATACATAACTCGTGGCCTCTTTTACGCGTTTAAGTAGGCAAAATCTCCTTTCAATCATAGTATCTGAAGGATTAGTAAATAACATACTTTCAATAGCAATTAAAACAGATGAGGTACTAATGTTGCGGATAATTCAGTTAACATGTAACGGTCAAACATAACTGCTCGGACTTTGACGGTGCGGAGTCAAAAGAAAGCAGACAGTATTTGAATCAGGGGTATTAAACTCAGACATCACGGCGTGCCTGGGAGATGTTTTCTTCTCAAAAACATTGTGTGTGAGGGGAAATCTGTTACTCCCAGAGAATAGTAACTATAAATATGATTAGTTAATATTAATCCCTACTATCTTCAGGATATGAACTCAAGAAGTGAGAAAGAGGTATTTAAAAGGTTTGCAGCGAAATTTTTGACAGAGACTTCGAGTCCGATGATTGCAATTGAGGCAAGGGATGTTGTGAAGACGAGAGCGGTGATCAGATGTGATTAGAGGGAGGATTTAAAAACAAGCAGATGTTAGAAATTATCATACAGGTAGTCCTAAACCAAAAAAAATAGCAGCGGTGGTTCTGATTTTCATCGACCACGCCCCAAATTTTGAGGAAATTGCAACGAGGAAGAATCGAGAAGGCTCATTATGTCAACACGGTAATAACCCCGTAACGTTTTGATGATTTCTTATACTGCCCGGCCGAACAAGATTTTATATGAAATTTTAGCTCTATGAGAAGACCCGTATCATACGACTCTGAGTTTAGAGATCGAGATTTGTCAGTTTTCAGAAACTTATTTGTATCATTTTTTATGTAAATATATATGTAATGTTAATGTAGAAGAATATCCGGCTTAAAGTTTTTAAATGAGAAAATTGTAATATTGGTGTAAATTTGTTTTGGTAAAAGAAAATTGATTTCTTTTTAATTATAAAACTTCATTCCTAATACGTTAATACTGCATTAAAATAAATAAATGTAATCCCCCTATTCAACTCAAACAGTATATCTAATGTTTTTTATTGTAAAAGGAACAGTTTATGTAAGAAACATGAAGTCTAATAAATAAATCATGTGATTTTTAAATGTAATGTAAAATTTTACACGAAATTATCCGAATCCTTGTCGGTACAGAGAAGCAGCCGACTGGCCACTTAAAGTTATTTTACTTATATTTAATAATATATTTCAATTACTGTTTTTCTGAAACTTTAAGATTATAAAACTGTGTTTTAAATAATCCGGACATGATTTTTGGTGTATGATCACTATGAAGCGATGTCACAATAGGTCGTTAGGAGTTCTGTTCGCTCCTCCTTCACAGAAACTTTAATTGGTTTGATCCAGTCTCCCACACAATTGTAAAGTGGAGACAGTTTCATAATGAGAAACTCAGTACTTTGCCGTCGAGATAAGACAGAGGAGTAAAAATGTTGGCAAGGGTAAATTTTCCGCCAGACCGTCGACTGGAGTTTTAGTTAGTTCGCAGATTCGTTCCAGAGACTTCCGCAGTAAGGTAAAGACATAAACGGGAATTACATAATCATCTTACTATCAGATACGGATGAGGTTGATAATGAAACCTGAACTAAATAAATAGATACTGTTTTCCCTTATAATTACTCCATGGAAATATTACACACGACTCACTAAATTGAAAATACAAAACATAAGGTAACAAAAATATATGACAGGAACCCGGCGTTGCCAGGGTATTTATTTATATTAACCCAGAAACAATATTTAATTTTAGTCAGCATATGAATAAACGGCCGTCATAGTATGAACCTCAAATATACTTCCAGAATCTCAAGCCAGTAATAGAAGAAGAAGAGGAGGTGGAGGATGAAGAGTTGGGCGACAAAATTTTAATGTCAGAGTTTGATAGGGATGTGGAAACGAGCCAGGAATAGATAACATTCCAGCAGAGTTTATAAGAGCATCGGGCGAAGAAGAAATATCATGGCTCATCGGAACAGGAAGAAAGCCAGAAGATTTAAGTATAAACATAATTATACCCATACCAAAGAAGGCTGGAACAGTACAGAACAATTAGTTTAGTATCCCGTGCATGCAAAACATTAACGAAAATAGTATATAGGAGAATGGAACGTCAAAGAAGATGCGATATAGGAGAAGATCAGTTCAGTTTTAGGAAGAATATTGGGACAAGAGAAGCAATATTGACTTTGGGATTAATTTCAGAAGACAGGATACGAAAAAGCGGCCTACGCTCATGGCATTTGTAGATTTAGAAAAACCGTTTGATAATGTGAACTGAAACACATTAGTATGGATTTTGAAAATCACTGGAATAAAATATCTAGAAAGGAGGTTAATAATAACCTATAACCTACATAGAAGACAAGCAGCAGTAATTAGAATAGAAGGTCAAGAAAATAAAGCTGTAATCAAGAAAGGAGTAAGACAAGGATGCAGTGCGTCACCATAGTAACATTAGTTAATTAAATTTTATTGTAATTTAAGTATTTTATATACATATATATATATATATATTGTCTTCGGTCTGAAAGAAAATGTTAACACTGATGTAACCTGTTAAGTTTCAATATTCATAATTATATAGCGTAAAACAACATTATATTAATAATTATTCTATTAATTTTTCTTTTCAGTTGACGGAAATGTGATTCGATTTAATAATGTAGGTAATGTTGGCAATTTAGATAAGAGTAGAATTTAAAAAAATCAAATGACCACTTTGCAGTCTTTGGACTGAATACCGAAACAACAGGGCATACACACAAAACTGGAAACGTACACATACAAACAATTTTAGAATATAATTCTATGTGAATAAATCCATTACATAACTTCAAAATTTAATATAAAAATATTTAAAATTATAAAACCAACTTATCACTTATTCTTATTATTTATTTAAAGAATTTTCCTACACTAACATTCTGAAATTAATAGATATCGCCTATCGATATAATGTTGAAATTCAAAGAAATTAATGGCACATCGAATACTATTTAATTGCCATTTTTTTCAGTTTTTTAATCATAAATACTAAACATTACAACGTTTCTTTTCTGATTTCAGAAATTTACAATGGATTACTTTGGGTATTTTGTTATGATTTTTTTAAATAAAAACATGGTATTAAACTTACTCCTTCGGCCGAAATGCAAGAAAGTGCCGCAAATCCGGCTTTGGAGTGAAGTTCCGTTACAAATTTAAACCAACTCTAGACTACAACAGTAAGAATCATATATATAATTTAAGTTATTCGTATCACTTTTTTCGATGATATTTAACTGTCAGATAGATTATTTAATTGCTAATTTTTATGTTTCATTAGTATCGGATGCTGGTCATAACCTTTGTTAGGAACATTATCTTCCCCTTGTTATGGTAGAAATTCGCAAATGCATTAATTGTTTTCTCGTCCCCTTAAAGAGGTGTTTGTATTAATGGAGACTAACCTCAGAGAGAGATCATCCTGAGACATTGCAGATTATGGGCTGACGCAAAAACTGGTTCGGACTTGCATTGTTAAATAAAAATGCCCGACGTACCAGATGCAGGTTTTCTAGGGTTTTCCCTGCACCTCTTTCAGGGGAATACCGGGTATAGCCCTCTCTCTCTCTCAGGCATCCCCCGTTCAATTTCACTTCCTATGCTATTAAAGATAATTTGCCATTTATTGGATCGCCCTCAAGTACCTGCTACCCGAACAAAATAAAAACTACAAATATGTTCGGCAATACTCCAGGAGACAAAAAGTGATAATAAAGAACAATAGAAAATTTCACTTCGGATGGAAGAATCGGGTGGAGGCTGTTATTTTTGTTCTCTTGAGATAAGCCTTTTAAATAAATTGATGCCAGACTTACGCCTTTTAGTTTTATTTGAAACGACGTGAGATATAATTTTTCTTTATTTATAACCACCTTTTACTATGAGTATTTCACAATAACCCGTGATTGCGCTAACAAACTTGATTTTTCATAATTATATCCGACAATAGGAGATTCAGCAAATATGGAAGGAGATAAAGAGAATATTATATATTTTTTGGGTTAACAGGCTACATGAGGGTGATCCTGAAACAGGCAACTCCCCTTTAATATCATGGGAAGGCAATTGAAAGGTGGAATGCGGAAGGTAGAGCAAGGTAGCCAAGGGTAAACTAGGGCCCCCGGGCTATGGTTTATGGATCCTACCTGGTGTTTCACCTAAAGATATGCAGGGACCACCCTTGAAACCCTGCATCAGGTAGGTAGGGCAAAGGGTAATATTCTCACGCCCTTCCGAATGACGGGAGAAGAGTTTTCTGTGGGGTCGCAGCATCCCTTCTCCATGTCTCAACCAGTTTTAGGAGGCAGTTGGCCGACTGATCCAATGGGATCAGCGGATGACTCTTGCTGTATGCCCAAGGACTTCGACCCCAGTGCATATACCTCCAAAAATAGGTGAAGGTGTCTCGACATGTGAGAACTTTGATAAAAAATCCAGAGAGAGTGCGAGGAATTCCTGACATAATCAGGTGAGTCCCGCAGTCACTCTGGGGTGAAGAGCCAGCGAGAATTTTTTTTGGGTTAACAGACTACATGAGGGTGATTCTGAAACAGGCAACTCCCCTTTAATAGCATAGGAAGGGAATTGGAAAGGATTTTATACATATTTCCTGTCAATTGAAACGACTTAGACCGAAGAAATAATTTAAAGTGAGAACTTTCGACAATCGTAGGTCATACGTACATTTATTTACACTTAGCTAGTTTAAAGTAAAACAGATGTGTCTATGTCTTTCATTGACTTTGACAAATCACTATACATAATTCTTCTCACAGCGCTCAACGTCGCCATCCGACTCCTAATCGCCATTCCTGTCTGGTTCTCCACATATCTTTGTTTATTTCTGTCTCTTGCATCTGCTTGTCAATTCCGTCCCTCTTCTTCTTCCTAGTGGTGTCCATAGCAAGATCTTTTTTGGTATATATCATCGACCTCTTTATGTATTTTTCCACACCAGATTAATTGTTTGGTCTTAATATCGTCGTCTAGTGTGGGTCCGAATCCCATTATTATTATTATTTCATATTTTTCGATTCTTGATATGCCTGCTACTCTTCTCCAGAAATCTATTTCAGTTGTCATTAACATATTTTCCATACATCTCTTAATTTGACAAGCTTTAAGTGCTGCATTTACTATGCTTCTTATAATCTTTTCTTTTCTGTATGCGATTAATCATAGATATGGACCTCCTGCCTTGTATGTTCCTATCCATTATTGCCGAAACTAGCATACCATCTTCTTTTATCGTTGAAAAACACTAAATACTGTAAATTTTTAAATTATAAATAATGGAAATTGGTCGTGACCTTAGCAAACGTTTTTTGGGTTAAACTAAAATTTTACAGTTCTTAAAATAATGTCGCACTGTAATTTTTTCTTAGAGTAATATCCATCCTATTTTTTATATTAGACTACATTAATTAATATAAAACCTATTTTTATATTATGATTTGTTAATATACCGAATTTTTTTAATTTGAATTTAGTTACACGCGTTTTTAAATTTCATATCTCACCTTACAGTACCGATATAATGGAAATAAAGCTTTTAGTATTCAATGTTAAAATAAAAGCTGTTTAATATTTTTATCGATAAATTCAGTATGAAACGATTATCTAGTCGTATAAGTTTTAACTGAGGTTTTGTCAGGACGTCGAGGGAAACTAATTACGTTGAAAGTTTTTAACTGTATGGTGTGACTCCGTGTAACATGAATACCTACTGACCGGTGGAATAAGTCTACCTGACAAAATAAATGCGCTTTCAAGTTCATTGAAAGCTTTCGCGCTCAAGTTTTTGCAGTTTGGCAACGTATTTCGCTGTAGATGTCACATGTTTCTTTCGTTGGACCAAGTAAATCGGCCAGCCATTCAACTTTTTGCAGCTGACTGGAAAGCTGTTTGGCGCGGCCAAGACCCCAAGGCGTAACTAAAACTAGACAGTGGTACTTGACAGTACTAAATTATTATTTGGATAATTTCTCATCTCGGTATGGTTATTACGGTCACTGAACGAGCTACTATCTGCGTAAATGATCCGACTTAGCGTTCTGAGATAAGCAACGAACCGTTTACAGAGAAATAAAAATCGCCTCGTTGTGAAATTGCATTACGCAAGGGCAAAAATGTGTAGACCGAGTTATTTTATGCCCTCTTGCAGTGAAAAGAGGTACGTGACAATTATTGTAAATTCAGAGATGTATATTCAAGATCACATCAATATAAATACAATTCCCTCACATACAAAATATCTAATTCTTTACCAATATTTCGAGACAAGATTACAAGCTCTCGAAAACGTTTGCTACCTATGAAATAGTATTTAAAAAATTGATTTTGAGTTAACCTCAGAAACGTTAAATTAATAATTATTCACATACCGGATTAGAATGTAAAATGAAAATTATTAAATATTCTTTACATGAATACCAAGTTACTAATTGTCTTGCTGGAATACTGATACTTCGAAAGTGGAAAAATATATACTATAGAAAAAAGTGCACGTAAAACATTCAAATAATTAAGAATTACGGTTAAATGTTAAAGTAAATTTTCTTTTGTTCTTTCATATATTTTATATTGTATCGGACACTTTATTCTCGAGCAATGAGATATGAGTTCCCTCAGAAAGTAATTGTGTTTACTTTCCCTGTGTCGCCGAGAACTTAACAACCATACCTCGAGTAGAACTTAGCGTTCCGAGACAGGCATACAACAGTGTGATGTCTGACTCCTCCTTCAGACGCGTTCCGTCGCGAACACGCAAAAGAAAACGTATTTCACGATGTCTGGTCGTGGACAAACAAATTCTCCTACTGCCAATCCTTTTTCCGCGCGTTTAGCGGCACACGACAATTGACACTTTTCTGGCGGCTTGACTCAAAGAAACCGCCAACAATTTTGTTTGAACCGGTTTATCTAAGAGAGGCATTCGGGACCCGATTCATGTTACAATATTCCGATAATTACAAATTCTCTTTACAAAAGAAGGAATTTTTAAACAGAAACGACCGTGTGCATATGATTTGAAATGAATGAAAACAATATTACTACACTTATTTTTGTTACGTTATATTTATTTAGCACATATTTCGTTTCTGTGAACAAGACTGAATAAACCATTGAATCTAACAAATGCAAAAGTATTTAAATTCGAAACAAAAACAAGAATGGAAAAATATAGACTGGGCCTAGGAATCGAATCCAGCGGGACGCCCTCGGTTCGAATCCTAGGTCCGATCAAAAATTTTTCTTTCTTGTCTGTTGTAAATTTAGCTATACGCTCTTTACCAGAGATTCAATTGAAGTATTTATACTTTGACATGATTTCATGCACCTTTGCCCATTCTTCACTGAACTCCTGGACATTAGGTTGTGAATAACGAGGTTAGTAAATTTCAGGTGAGCTAGCTTAGGTTTAAAGAAAAAAAGGAGGGATATTGAATCGGTTCTTCAGACGTCGACTCGGACTAACTAAGTTATAGAGAGCCCGCCAGAAAGCTGTAGTTCCTGGGTTTCATTCCTGGATCCGGTCGAAATTTTTCCATTTTTGTCTTTGTTCTAAATTTAGCTATAAAGTGAAAGAATGATGACATGTTATTTATATGAATGATATCATCAAACTCCTATTTCTAGTGGAAAATATTCATCGTAAATAAGTGGATGTTAATAAGAAAATTATATTTGGATTTAATATATTTACCATTGAATCATTTTCTTCTAATTTCAAGAAATAGAAAATATTAATACGCCCGAGATGAAATATTTAATAATAGGCTACATAGACCATGAATAATTATTGAAATAAATGAGTTTATTTCATAACCACTAGAACTGGAGCTAACTATTTTTAATATTTTCCAGAAAATTGAGTACGAGAATTTTCAGAGTCAGGATTTTCTTCAAAATATTATGGTTGTACTGTCCTTACTTCATTATATATAAAAGATCTACTGTTAAGAGTGTTATAGCTTCAAGAAGCCACCAGTTTAATTTACGTTATTTTCTAATCAGAAAATTTGAGCTTTATTTGTGATAAAAAGTTATATGTGTAATTTAGAACATGACACATTTTAAATTATCAACGTAATGACACTATTATTGGCACTCAGTTTGTATATAAACCGTTGAACGATTATAGTTCCTATTTAATTTTTAGTTGAAAATATATAATTGAATGTGTATTCACTAAACATAGATTGACGTTTTACTTGTAGTATATTATCATGTTTGGGATAGCGAGTAAATTAATGAATTTATAAGGGCAGTGTTGTTGAGAGTTGACCTATTTCTGAGAAGATGAACAGACATTTAGGTAGTTGGCGTTGAGCTGGGAGCCTCGTACGTATAATGGAGATGCTCTTGCGCCCGGCAAGTAAATGACAAGATTGTAAAAGTTGTCTGCTAAGGAGCGCGAGGGCTTCCCACGGGCGCACTTAAACCCTTTTGCCGTAATGCTGGAAGCGCCATAACTCTGGAGCAGCCGTTAAATAATATATGCCGACGGGGTTAAGAAGCGGGGGCATGCAAATCTCTGCCTGCACGCTCGTGTTAATTTAAGGACAAACAAGCGCCGCGGTAGGCACTTAGTCCTAATGTCAACTCCGCAAATAACTAAGTGCGGCCCTAGTTTCGTTCATTATGCAGCGCCGACGAGCGACGTCGAGTGTGCGATTTTCCCACACATGGTCGGTCGGTCGGTCTCCATTTTCCACACGGTTCTCACGGACACACGTGTCAGGAATGCCTCGTCCATTATTGCCCTCAGCTGGAAATTCCGACGAGCACAATGATTAACCCGGCTGGTAGTGACGGAGCCAGTATACTACTACCCCATGCGTACTCGATAAAATAGCATCACGGCTGTCTCTTGTATTAAAACGAAAACTACGTCTTTGTCCACAAAAGAGTTGCTGCTATACTCAGACACTGAACGTATGATATAACACAAGTCGTTTCCCCTAACATTTTATACAGCACCGCATTCCACTCAACATGTGAATGATTTTACCCTGTCAATTCTACGGAATATTGTGTTTTTTAATTTTTAGTGTTTACCGTAGAGGACTGGGGCTGATAGATGCGAAGAGCACAGGACAATTAATTTAGTATCCCATGCATGCAAAATATTATATAGTATATAGGTGAATAAAACGTCAAATAGATTGCGATTTAGGAGAAGATCAGTTTGGATATAGGAAGAATGTACGGACAAGAAAAATAATATTGACATTTATAAAATTAGTCGCAAAGTCAATATTGCTTTTCTTGTCCTTTCACGATACGAAACAACCGGCCTATGGCACCTGTAGGTTTAGAAAAACGTTAGACAATGTGAACTGGAACACACTATAAAATATTTTCAAGAGCGCTGGAATAAAATATCGAGAAAGGATGCCTATACATAACATGTACAGAAGACAGGCAGCAGTAATTAGAATAGAAGATCAAGAAAAGAAAGCCGTAATCAAGAAAGGAGTGAGACAAGGATGCAGTCTGTCACCCATGCTGCTTAACTCTTTTATAGAACAGGCGCTGAAGTAAGTTAATATGGAAAAGGAATCATACTGCAAGCAGAAGAAATAAAAACCTTACGCTTTGCCGAAGATATTGTAGTATTAGGGGAGTCAGAAGAAGGCTTGGAAACCATAATAAATTGCACGTGGTCCTGGAGAAAGAGTTTAATATGATGATTTATAGAGGGAAAACCAAGGTGATAGATTGAAGTATTGGAAACAGTGCAATAATAAAGGGTGTTAGATTGGGAAGGGATATTTAGACGGAAGTTAAGGAATTATGATAATTGCAACCCGGCGTAATAACTAGGGATAGAAGAAGTATAGTAGACATAAAGAGTAGGATAGCACGGGAAAAGAAAAGAGGAATTTACTTACAGGTAATATAAATGTGAATATTAGGAAATCGTTGTTAAAAAGGTTCGTTTGGAGCGTGGCGTTATATGGGTGCGGAAAGGAAAAGAATAGTAGCCTTTGAAATGTGGTGCTATAGGCGTATTCTGAAAATCATATGGGTGAATAGAATCACAACCGAGGTCGTTATTAACAGAATAGGGGGAAAGCGAACAATAAGGAGGACGTTGACTAAGAGAAGAGAAAGATTAAAGGTCACGTTTTAAGACACGACGGTCTTGTAAAATTAGCATTAGAGGGAAGTGTGTGGGGTAAGAACATAAAAGGGAGGCTAAGGATGGAATACGCTAAGTAGGTAGGAAGAATGTGGTTTGTGCGAGTTATAAGGAAATGAAAAGGCTTGCGGAAGATAGTTTTGCATGGAGGGTTTGCATCAGTCCAGTCTTAGGACTGAATACTACAACAAAACCAGTATATATTCTGACCTGGTATTGTAATTCCCAGGTTACGAACTAATTCGGAATATTAGAATCCATTACTACTTTAATGAAATTGTATTGAGGAAAGACAACAAATAAAATACTCATAGAGTATGATCGGGTAAGACTTCGAGCACAAGTCGGTTTTAGTTTAAAAATGCTACTTTTAAAATCAGAAAAAATGCTTTAAGTTAATACCATAGGCTAATAAATTCAATTAAAACATTAGAATGGAAATATCTGAACCCGAGAAACCTGGAAATTTATCTGGATAGCTCAAATGGTAAAATCTTCGCGTACTTAGCGGAGGTTCTGTGCTTGAATACAGATTCTTTTCTGACATTTCCATCGTAATTCATGAAACTGATTTTTAAGACAATTAGTATCCACAATGACATGTGAAAAAGTTAATTTCAAAACATTATTTAGTAAAAGACTTAATCTATAACTTAAAACAGTGTGTATAATGTAGGTATTGTCTTAATCAATTTGACTTGAGTTATCCATTATAGTTAATCAAGAATTATTCATTTTGATACTAATAGTTATGTAATTTAACTCTCATCGTTTGTCGCTTACTTAAATGTTACTTATGACAAAATAAAAAACGTTTAAATTCAAAATACAAATATGTTAACAAGATTATTTTTTTTAAATTAAGAATTTATTGTGATCTATTTTACTGTTTTCGTAGAGCTCTTGATTTAATAGTTTCTTTGAACATTACTGTCCTGTACGTTCTTTACTATTCAAAAAAATAGGGTTGCAAGTATTTTATATAGGGGAATCCGGTAGGTCTGTTATATCGTGAATTAAGCAAAACATTTGATATAGAGTAATAAATTAACCATCAGCAAAGAACACTCCATAATTATAAATTTTAAATTAGTACTGGAAGACAGCTTTGCATATGGATATTCTACATGGCACGTTTGGATGCGCAGTAGGGAAAGGATAAGGGTAAAGGGAGTATTGTCGTTTGAGAAGGAACTTCCCCTCCAAGCGGCATGACAAATCGCTACTAGCGTTGTTAAAAACATTCATTGTATTCATACGAACGGGATATGCGACTACATCTTTTAAACACACACAAACTTTTTATCTATTATATTAGACGGATGCATTTCTGGACGTATAAATTTTCCTGAACTGATGTCACTATATTTCCTAGTGTGAATGTTTTCAGAATTGCTTTTACACAACCAAGTTGCGTTAACAAATAACGGAGTACAAGCAAGCTCCTTTAGCTACAACTATATAATATGGGTGGGGTAGTCTACTGCACATCTAGTTGACACGTGACTAGCTAAATCTCCCGAACCTGTGAAAATTCTTTTCGGCCACGTAATATAAATCTAAATTATGTATTCTCTCTCCGCCACCCATGGTGGCTTTTATAGGGAGTAAACAGGAAAGTTCACGAATCGATCAGACTCTTAGTGACCTTAGGCGCCCAGGTGCCATAAACGATCAGCTCTGGTAATGCTCAGCGGTCGTGATCGTAACTTTGAGAAACGCATCTATACTAAACTCCGATCAACAAGCCTTAGCTAGATTATTATTACAATGGATCCAGCAGTGTTTGAATCTATTAGGTATTACATTAAAATTTCGAACAATGAACTAATTAAGAAATACATTTATATTTTAAAATTAGACTAAACTAATTAAAAAATAATTACATTGATGTTTTATTTTTAGTCCATTGGGTCATTCAATGTATTGTGGAAAATGATTTGACTATATCATTGGTATGCCTGGCCGAAAATCTTATACTAATTAGATAATTTCAATATGAAGGAAGAGATAATTCCAGTTTATTTGCACATATATACTTCATGGTGGATTATATGCTACTCCTTACAATTATGTGCCGCCAAGCAGCTTACTGCCGAACTAGTAGCAGAGATGGCTGGCCTGTCATTCTATTGATTATTTGATGCTGTGGGAACACGCTTCTCCCACACGTGGTTTCCAGAATAACTTTCTCTGAATTTTCAGCCGATCTCTATTTAAAGCTTAATACTTGACGTTACGCTTCCCTATCAGGAGTTCGGATCTTACAATACTTTTCAAAATCCACTGAAGAGTATCTAATAATACAAGTAAAGTAATATGAGAACAAAGGCATTTCTTTCAATAAGTCAGCTCTGTTATATCGATACAAGTGAATTGAATCAACAGATTGTGATAGAAATTTTTCGTCAGAATTCTGTTTATTTCACGGTCGAATACAATTTACCGGCCTAAGTTTAGGATTTTAGTGAATAACTGATAATGTACATAAATTACTGTAATTTATGTAATAATTATTGTAATAACAGAAAATATGCTTTCAATAAGTCTATGATAAGGTAATCCTATTTTCCGGTCTGTTAAACTGAGACAGAAATTTTTGATGCGATCTGTAGAAAACGAGGTTTGATCACTTGTGAGAACAAAACCGTTCCAAGCGGCGAAAGATCAAAATTTTCCTATATTAACCTGTCAAGTTAATTTCACTTGAATCGTTATTACACACATAATATAATTAAAATTGCACTCAATACAACGGTACACGAACGGAATTAATGTTTTTCCAAAGTTAGAAATACTTCTCTGCCTTTCGAGTAATTGAGCTCCTTCCACGACGCGTTACGCTCAATTAAATTTGAAATTGCCACCGTCGGTGGTTACATCTACGCAGTTAACACGTGTTTTTTTGCCAGGTATTATTATTGATAGTGTTATTTTTTTCACCCGTTGTTCTCATTAGCTAATTAGAAAGAGCAGGTGAAACATTTCAGGCGTACGTGCGGCGGTTCGCTTGGGGCGTAGTTGTCCCAGAAAACATTATTTCCATTAGAACGGAGAGTAAATGTCATATCCAGCTACGCAGCAGACAGAGCGAGAACACAGATCATTGACATTTACTCCCACACGCAATGCAGAGCCTGCCACTCGGTCTGTTGCAAACACATTCCCTCTAGAAAGTAGTTCGTTCCCCTAATGACAATGTCAACAAATGGTACAGTGGAAATGTAGTCAATGGACAATGGTAAAAATTGCCGCGCTACACACACTGAGGCACTTCAATGACAGAAAGAGGGAAGAGGACTGGGGAAAGAGAAAAATTGTGGGGTTATAGAAATATAAATTACAAAACTATGTGGGATTCAGGCGATGCCCGAAAATTCATTCACATTAGCGAGCTGCAGTATTTAATTAGACAGTAATCTCTATGTCAAGACGTGATTAAACCGTCAGTGCTTAAAACTTACGTTCTCACATCATAAAAACCGCGACGACTCAGCATCTTAATCGAGCCAATCGAGTCGAATGATACATTAAATAAGCAAATGAACCATCTCTTCGGTCTTATTGCAGTGTAATAAGTATATTCTGTCCTGTTGTTTATATAACGTTCCTCAATCATCTGCCGTCTGTCTCATAAAACATTTTGAATTATTATTGACTAATTACAAGTATTATTAGTAATTATTATTAAGAGTTTGAAATGAGAATTAATAGTAATGGAGTGTAGTTTGCGAAACAGCGGAATAACAAAGGGTGTTAGATTGGGAAGGGATATTTTGACGGAAGTTAAGGAATTCTGCTTCTTGGGATGCGTAATAACTAGGGATGGTAGAAGTATAGCAGACATAAAGAGTAGGATAGCACAGGTAAAGAAGACTTCGCGGAAAACAGGAATTTACTTACGGGTAATATAAATGTGAATATTAGGAAATCGTTGCTAAAAATGTTCGTATAGAGCGTGGCGTTATATAGGTGCGAAACGTGGACGAAAGGAGTTGGGGAAAGGAAACTAATAGAAGCCTTTGAAATGTGCTATAGGCGATCTGCTAAAAATCAGATTGGTGGATAGAATCACAAACGAGGAAGTTCTAAACAGAATAGGGGAAAAGCGAACCATATGGAGGACGTTGACTAAGAGAAGGGATAGATTAATAGCCCACATTTTAAGACACGAGGGTCTTGTAAAATTAGCATTAGAGGGAAGTGTGTGGGGTAAGAACAGAAGAGGGAAGCCAAGGATGGAATACGCAGATAAGGGTGGATGTGAGTTGTGCTAGTTTTGAGAAAATGAAAAGTCTTCCGCAAGATAGGTTAGCATGGAGGGTTGCGTAAGACCAGTCTCAGGTCTGAAAACCACAACATTAGTTAAATAAAATTTTATCATAATTGGGTCTGAAAGGAAAATGTTAACCCTGATGTAGCCTGTCAAGTTTCTATATATATAATTATATAGCGTAAAAAACATATTTAATAATTACACTTTTAATTTTTCTTTGCAATTGACGAAATGCATTTAGATTTAATAATGTATATAAGAGTAGATTTAAAAAACAATCAAATGGCCACTTTGCATGCAATTAAGAAGTTATATTTAACTATAAACAATATAATTTATTATTGCGACGGCCTAGAGGACGGCCAGGTACGTGAGCGATTTGACATAAATGAGTCCAGAGAGGAGGAGAATAACCCTGCTGAGGAATATATCGCTGAGGGGTGGGAGAAGAGGAACATAGTATTATGTATTTTACTGTTGTGTTAATCCATGCCATTTTGGAGGAATAAAGTTACGTTAAAATAGGTAGACAGTTCATGATTAATGAAAGATTATTCTTTTCATTCCAAAGTTTTGAAGAAATACCATTTATACATATGTCTTGTAATGAAACTCAGTATCGTCATATTACAGTTCTTCCGACTAGTCGAGTTACCACGTGTAGGACTGAAATATGTGAGAAAAGATCAGGTATAAAAAATAAAAAATAGTTTATTCACTTGAACGGAAAACAATGAAGAAATTTTTACAGTTAATTGAAAGCAGTATTCTTGAGGTACGAATACCTTAATTTCTGCTACTCTTCGCAATCTGGATCCAGGTTGATGTCCAAATTAAGAAGTAAGGCTCCAAGTTCTAGCGCTCACGCTCGTTTTCTTCCACCTTCTCTTCTACGTCACGGGATACCTCGGGCCACCGCCGCCAGAGCGTTACACCCCATGCAACATTTTAGCGATGGGCAAAGGGATCCGAGGTACGTAGGAAGGAAGAAAATGGCGTATAACGAGGACCGGGTCAATTATATATATATATATATATATATATATATATATATATAGAGAGAGAGAGAGAGAGAGAGAGAGAGAGAGAGAGACCAGTCGTATGATTCAAGTTTTCCAGGAGTTTATCATCCAAGAAATTGGTAGATCGAGATCATCATGACGCCATAAGTGACTCATGGTTGTGGTCGGTACAATCAGCCACTGTTACTGTTTGCGGATCAAAGCCTACCAAATCATGGTAAATGAGCGTTGATAAGAACAGTAATATTTCATTTGAAATAGCAGTTTTAAAATTTAATATCGTAATGCAAGAATTAGAGATATAATTTTTTTGTTAAATCAGGCAACTTCCCTTTAATAGCATAGGAAGGGAATTGAAATGGGGGTTCCGGCAAACACTATTATAGTTTGGGTATTCATCAGATACAGAGGAGATACAACTGACTTTCTTAAGGTGTCTAATTATAGGTAAAAATATTGCACAAAACTTATTGAACGTGTTAGTAATTCGTAAAGAATAAATAATTTAAATTTACAAGTTGATTTGATTCAGTTAAAATACAAACAGTTCATAATACAAACTTGGGTTTTTTGAATGTATGTAATAATCCAAAATATTAATGTAAAAGTAAACAGCCGGAAAGAAAAATTTTCCATTCACATTTACAGCCGGAATGTGATTTGTAAATACAGACAAAAATTGTGTTTTATATCATAATTTAAAGAAATTAAAATAAATGAAGGCACTCAAAAATAGAGCATTATTAGCCCATAAAACTAGACAATTTGAATTATTGGGCATTAAATAAAATATTAATAACAAAAAATTAAATAATTAGAGCAAGTGTTTAATGATGTTAATATAGTACTGGATATAATAGTCATTTCTCTATTTGACAATGATATGAATATTATGTTGAAATACGGTAACTGTATGATGAATATTTTGTACTAGCATAGAAATATATTTGTTGTTGTTATGCGGAATGACTCATTAATTCAATTTTACATCTTTGTATTTCCTTTGAAACCCGTATATGGTTATATTTTTAGGATAGTGAAATATTGGCATCAACAGGTTTGTATGCTGGCTGTGTTGGCCTTTGGATATCCCGAGGCTCCTTGTTCCGGGACTAAATTAACATTGCGTGTTGGTGTCAGGGTTGCTCCGCTAACGAGAAGGAACTTGCTGTATCCGACAACTTCAACTTAGATTGAATTCGGCGGTCTGCGTGCGTTGCATTGACACGGCGTCAGGTCAACGCCACCGAACTCACTCTCTTTCAAATAGTCTTACTAGTTATTTGCTTGCTATATACACGTTATATAACATACGAAATTTGTTATAACAAATTTATCAATCCAAGAAAAAAAATAATTATATCATTATTTCTGCTTAATTACTGAAATACGAACTTATTCAGTGAACAAAATTGGATTAAAAGACGAATAAACGTTACATCACATGAATCCATTAAAAAAAGACTTGTTAATACTATAAAAACATTATAGTGTAAAAATTAATAAACATATTTTTCCAACTAAATACTAAACATCTGAAATATTTATATCTCAAAATCTATTGGAGATAACGCAGCCTTCATCCTGCGTTGCAAGTTGTGAAAGTTAATAACACGAAATTCACCTGGATTAATGAATACTTCGGGGCTATTTAAATCACCGACATTATAACTGCAAATTATACTGTGCAGGAGAGCAAGAGTTGGGGATGAGTATTTAGAAATTTCTAAAAAAATTATTACACAACTTTCTTACAAATCATGGCAAACACTGTTGGGAAAACTGCTATATAACTGATGACAATTTTCTTGATCTTAAATTACCGGGGCTGTTTTTAGTCTATCTTCTATTTATAAATAAAATTTAATGTTTTGTGCAGAAATTTAGTGATTGTGAGTGTGTGTGTTCCGCACAAAAATCTAAACTCATGAAACAATTCAGACCAAATTTTGTATACGTGATCCTAGCGACGAGGATCCACACTGTAGAGATAAGACACGACTGCCAGCCCTAGAGACAGGTGTAGGACGGGTTTAAAATTCACAAATGGCTGCGTCAAATAAATACTTTTCAGTGTCAATTATAGCGTTTCTCCCGATTTTTCGTTTACTTTTAACCGAACTAGAAATGGGAGGTGAAGTTCATCATAAAAATAACGCGACAAGAGCCGCTAAAGGTCTATTCTGGGGTTATCGAAGTAATCGGTTTAATTCTGGGATTAAATTTTAGTTTAGCCCCGAAGTGTATTGGTTGAAGTAGAAAGGGGCGAAATGTTGTTAAAGAATAATAATAACATCATTTATGTCGAATTCGGGGTTGTTGGAAGTCATTGAGTATATAATACTGACATTCAACATACCGCTTTAGTGGTAGTTCATACCTTACGAACAGAGGTAAAAAGAGATATAACAAAGTTCCGAGTTCAATTGGAGCAATTTCTACCAAACTTTCTACGCGTTTAACTTATGATCAAGGTGAATATTCAAAACTGTGACGCTTTCAATGTTGGTTTACTCACATGTTGACCAATATATTATTGCTGAAATAATAACTGAACGCGATTAATATACATAAATATTCGGGCTACGTAAATAAATAAACTAGTCAACATGTCAGAAACAAGTTAAAAAAATAGGTTTCATATCTCCTCAGGTACGCAGGTATAAAAAATTAGGTAAGATAAATAAATCATATTTTGGTTGCATTCTGAGTCAATTAATTTTTTCAACATAAATTTAAATATTATTTTAAATTAAAATAAATAAGTAACATTTTGCTTTTTCCCAAAATTGCATTAGAATTTTTGGGTATTTTGAATATGACATTATTCTATTTAAATTTTATACTCATATTATTAAATTTGTTGAATTTGACTTCCTAAAGAGGATACAAGAAAGTGAAGGAAACGTAGTGCTATTTTTTAAATTTCATTTCAGCTGATTCATTTATTGATTGATTATATTAATTTCAGATAAATATAAGAACTCCTCATAATAATTTCAAACTGTATAGCGTTAATTAATTTCTCTAAGCCTATATACGTATTTTACTGGATTGTAGGCGTCACATAAAATTAGGGTAGTTGTTTCTCCAATGTTATGTTAGCTTTAAGTAATCATTGTAGCTTGAGTCAGTTGACTAACTTTATCATTTATGAACTGTAATGGCCATCATTAAAGGTGAAAATCCATAAAAAAATATATGATATTTACAGATACCCATAAATAAATTTGTTATTTCAATGGATTCTGTAACTTCTATCTACATTACTAAAATAACACTACAAACCGTATGACGCTCATTCCAAAAAGGCGTAAACATCTACGATATAATGATAAATAAATTATTAACTCATAATGTTCACGAAATAAAATATATTTAGACTATCAAGACAATTAGTTTAGTTATGAATTCATCCGCATTCGTTTAATACAAAAATTAAGGAAATTCGCCATATTTGTCAGCGTTTCGTAAGTTTTTTTGTTTTAAATTATAATATTTTAATAATAAAAGGACTCAAGTTTTAACATTTTAGCATTTAACCTCTCGAAGTACATTTGTTTTGTTTAATTCATTACCCGCAGATTTAAGTAATGCGTTTTGTTTAAAAATATTTAAAATAATGAGAACGTGGTTTTCAGTTTCAAAAATAGAATAATCTGAATTTCCTTTGGACTTTGTATAAGTTTTAAATACGCTAAAGGAATTAGTAAAAGTTAACATTGAATACTCAAATCCGTGTACAACATTCAAAAGTTTCGTGAATGATAAATCACATTTTCTATGACAGAATAAAACTTAATTCATCTCTCATAAGAAACATATATCAAAGTTATTTTTGCACAATTTCTCCGCGGGATACTTGATGTTCCAGAAATTTTCCAAGTAATTAACGAGGTTTCCTCTGACATGAATCGGAGACCGCTGTAAGAGGCACATAAATTTTTGTGCGTTGGAAAAGGTCTTTTGATCCTAATAAACGTCAATCACAGAAGGCCATACGGCGATCGTAAAAGCCAAGGATGAAAGTCCGTATCCAAGTACCTTGGAGTAGAGGAAAATTATTGATGTCTTTATGGGGGATTGATATATACTGGTTTGTATTTTGGTTTTCATAATAATTTTTTTTTGGTTATTGTTAAAGAAAGTTTGGAAGATTGAACAATTTTTAGTACTCTAGGCTCCTATTTCATACACACAAATGCAGACTGCTTTTTAAAAAATGTTAAAGCCAGTTAGTCTTAAAAGCTTCATACCAGGTAAATGCCAGGAGTTTACGTTTAGATGATTCCACCATTTGGGCTCCATTTTTTCTGAAAGCAAATTAAACGTTTAAAATAGCGCAACATTTTAGGTATTTACGCCGAAAATTAAAGTACTTTCAGAGGAATGAATTTATGTAAGCATTTCGTATGATACACATGTAGATTTATTATATATATAACATTTGCATTTATTTGACAGCCAAAAAGGAGTAACCAATGTAACAGTTGTATATTAAAAATTAGAGCCGCTTTGCTTCTCTTGGTTTAAAATTATTTTGTAACGAATAAAACTAATATAGTGAGTAATAGTAGGGTATCGGTCTTCTTCAGATACGGCTAAGTAATAAAATTTACACTGAAGTTAAATTTTGAATTGATAAATGCACAAAAGAAAAAAATTAAATTCTGATTTCTGAACCGCGTCCAACTATGGTGTTCTACACACACACACACACACACACATATATGTACACTATATATATATATGTCTTTAATTTCAAGCTTTAATAACTTATGTTGTAAAGTATTATTATATATCTATTAAGTTTAAAATTTGTGCTGAAAATTTTAATTTTAAGAGAACCTGATTGATGTGATATAAATGATTAAAGTATTAAATTACACTACAGTTAATAATAAATTTTAGAAAACAGGTTACGAAATAACCTGCTTACGTTTATTGTGATTGTATATTTAGAAAAAGCGTTTGATAATGTAAACTGGAACACACTAATAAGGATTTTGAAGAGCGCTGGAATAAAATATCGAGGAAGGACGCGTATACAATAGAAGACAGGCAGCAGTAATTAGAACAGAAGATGAAGAAAAGAAAGCCGTAATCAAGAAAGGAGTAAGACTAGGATGCAGTCTGTCGCTCATGCTCTTTAACTTATACATATATATTTTTTTAACAGGCGATGAAGAAAGTTCAAATGGAATATGGAAAATTAATCATACTTCAAGGAGAAGAAATAAAAACCCTACACTTTGCTGATGATAATGTAGTATTAGTAAAGTCAAACGAAGACTTGGAAACCATAATAAATGGAATGAACGGGGTCCCAGAAAAAGAATTCAATATGAAGGTTGATAGAAGGAAAACCAAGGTAATGGAGTATAGTATGGGAAACAGTGGAATAACAAATCGTATTAGATTGGGAAGGAATATTTTGACGGAAGCTAAGGAATTATGATGATTGGGTAGCGTAATAACTGTAGATGGTAGATGTATAGTAGACATAAAGAGTAGGATAGTACAGGCAATTAAGTCTTTCATGAAAAAGAGAAATTTACTTACAGGAAACATAAATGTGAATATTTGGAAGTCGTTACTAAAAATATTTGTATGGAGCGTGGCTTTATGTGGGTCCGAAATGTGGACGTTAGAAGTAGGGTAAAGGAAAAGAATAGAAGGATTTGAAATGTGGTATTATAGGCGAATGCTAAAAATCAGGTGGATGGATAGAATCACAAACGATGCAGTTGTTAACAGAATAGGAAAAAAGCGGACAATATGGAAGACGTTGACTAAGAGAAGGGATAGATTAATAGGCCACGTCTTGTAAAATTATCATTAGAGGGACTTGTGTGGGGGAAGAACAGAAGAGGGAGGCCAAGGATGGAATGCGCTAAGTTTATTAATGAGAATGCGGTTTTGCTAGTTATTAGGAAATGAAAAGGCTAGCATGGAGGGTTGCATCCGACCAGTCTTAGGACTGAATACCACAACAACAACAAGAAATTATACTGTCAAACGAGATCTTTCTAATAGGAAAGTTATTTTGAGCTAAGTTTTATTTGTTTAATGTGAATTAATCATTTAATAAAGTTTCATAATGACTTTGTAACGTAATATAGCTAATCAGAACTATAAAAAAATTCCGTATTCATAAAGATGGTCAGTGATTCATGAACGTTATCAGAATATAATGCTGATGTAGTTAGTAGTTTCTGTAGTTATAGGTACGAATAAAATCTCTAAATTATTAATTGATTGCAGTAAATAAAAAGTTATAAATTAGTATATCGCATAGGTGAAAATTAGTCAAAATTTAATTCTGGGATGTGCATATTAAAACTTAATTAAATTTATGTCAAACTAACAAAAACTTAAATTAAGATATAAAATTTAAACTACATTTAAAATTTTATATTCTTAATTCTCAGGCCTACTATCAGAAATGTTCTTTTGTTTTGCACCAAAATTTTGTTTATACCAATGCAATGTTATCCATTCAGAATTTAATTTCAAATGGAATTAACTACATATTAGTTACTGAAGTAATTCCAAAGAATCGTAGTAAAATGAAATACTTTGTTGTTTGCAGAGATATTGGATACATTTCTCGTTAACAAGGGATTATTTGTTCTGTTATTGGAATCTAACTTTCCGGTTCCAGGAAATCGTTTCGGTGTAAACATGGCTGTGCTGGGGCAGTGCTATTTTTGCGTTACATGGAACAGGATTGTCCGGGGTGTACGAGTGCAAGAGCCGGGCATTACAGATGCACAATTGAATCCCCTCACAAAGCTGACAGCACGTTGGCGAGAGACGACCACTTGACATGTTTTACTGCCGATATCCATGAAACTCTGAGTGGAGCTCGTAAACGGAGAAAGCGTATAATTTTGCTACCACTGCAACATTCGCATGGTAAAGATGACACTTTACGACTGGAAATTTAACACACAGTAACGGAGAATATGGACCAGTGGGCTCGGATAACACGCGTTATCCATAAACGAATTACGAATGAAGCCAGCTGAAGATAGTTCTCGCAGCAAGGCGCTCCCTGATTTTCCCTTTCTCCCTGTTTTATGCAAGGATATCAATTATTTACTGCTGTAATAAAATGATTAGTGTATTTCCTGTGTTGAGCCAGTCATATAAACCCTTTGCTGTAAAACAAGTGCAAACAAAGAGAGAGTTCCGTTTTCATATCGAGTCATGTGAAGAGGGAAATGATAATTACGACTTCTAACGCCGTGATGCGTTCTACTAATGTCCTTTTAATTCAAAGGGGAAAAAATGCATGTTTAACATAATATAGCTTATCATAACTTCAAAAAACAATCCTTTAATTATGAAAACGAAGAGTGATTCGCGAACCATAATGCGACTGTGATTAGTAGTCTTTGTATTTTTAGCTGCATCAAAAAATCCCTATATTATTCTGGTGCATGAAATAAGTTATAATTCAATAAGTCAATAATCCAACCTTATCTTCAATTTTAAATAACAATATCCAGTATATTTGTCAGAAAATAATATTAACATTTATTACTTTTATTTTCTTATTAATAAAAACGTAATTGACCTGCTTTCTAGATTCAAAAACAGGTCGTTTTTAACTATGTTTTTCTTTCGTTCATATATTAATTTTTTTACATATAAACATTGTTATACTATATATATATATATATATATATGATTTGATTGTTGTTGTGGTTTTCAGTCATAAGACTGGTCTGATGCAACCCTCCATACTAATATATCTTGTGCAAGCGTTTTAATTTTTTATAACTAGCACAAACAACCTCCTTCCTAATCTGCTTAGCGTGTTCCATCCTTTGCATCCCTGTTCTGTTCTTACCCCACACACTTCCCTCTAACGCTCATTTTACAAGACCCTCGTGTCTTAAAACGTGGCCTATTAATCTACCCCTTTCTCTTACTCATCGTCCTCCATATTGCTCGCTTTTCCCCTATTATGTTTAGAACTTCCTCGTTCGTGCTTCTATCCACCAATCTTGTTTTTTTCTATAGCACCACATTTCAAAGACTTACAATCTTTTCCTTTCCGCAACTTCTATCGTTTACGTTTCGCTCCCATATAAACGCCACGCTACATACGAACATTTTTAGGAACGATTTGCTAATATGCACATTTATATTACCCGTAAGTAAATTCCTCTTTTTCGCGAAAGGCTTCCTTGCCTGTGTTTTATGTCTACTATACTTTTACCATCCCTAGTTATTACTACAGTTCCCTAGTTGCAGAATTCATTAACTTCTGTCAAAATAACCCGTCCCAATCTAACACCCTTTGTTATTCCACTGTTTCCCAAACTGCACTCCATTACCTTGGTTTCTCCTGTGATAATCCTCATATTGAACTCTTTCTCCTGCACTCCATGCCTTTTAATTACCAATAAATGTTTAAGGTGAACGTTGCCATGTATTTACAAACTATCTTTTCACCTGAGGGTATAAAACATACAACAATTACAATTTTGAGACAAGAAAGAAAGTTCATAAAGAATAATTTTTAATAAGTATATCCATATTTCCAACACTTTGTAACATCAGAGTTTGGGTCACATGTTGTATATATTTTAATTCACATGGCTCATATTGTGTTTAGTTTGCGTACTCGTTAGCCCTCCTTCCTTGGTGGAAATTAAGAGCGGGATGTTTGAAGTATATAGCAAACTGTTGTAGATGGGAACTCTTGTCGTGCATGTTTACAAAGAGATCGCGAAGGTAACTCGGAGTTAATGAAGCGCTGTCGAGACAAGAGGTGGAGAGCACGACAAACATAGCATCTGGAAGCAAACACTTGGAAGCATCTACCTCGGAACAGGCCAGCAGCTTTTGAATAATGGATTGCACCATCTTAGGGCGCGAATGCATTATTTTATCCCAAGGATTAGGGGTACATCTCTAAGATTACAGAGACACGAAACCTTTCCTGCACACGTGTTGGGCTGACATCACATGATGAAAACACTTTTCCAGTCACTTCACTTAAGAAAATTAAATTAAACAAAATTATGTTATACACACTAAACTGGGTAACAATAAATATAAATTTTCTTCAATTATTATAATTTTAATATGGCTGGAGATGTGCTATTCTTTTAGAATAATAGATTATAAATTTAATTAACTATATGAATTTTCAGAATATAACTTTGGGGATATAATACATAAAACCAAATTGACATTTAACACTCCATAAAAAATTATTATTTAGTGTAATAGAAAAATAAAAAAGATTAAGAAAGTCATAAATAATATTGATTGATGAAAGTTATGTTCCTTGGAGCAGAAATGACAATTAGTATTCGACTATCATAATTAATTTTATGCCCTATAAATTTTCTGGTATTAGTATGAGTGTATATTTCATTTACGTTTTTCAGCTTTCTTTACATTCCAGTAATTTCTAGTACGTTTCTGTCATCATGGTAACAGAGACTAGGATTAAGATTGCTGGAGAATCTATATGCAGACCACGCATAACTCCAGATTAGGAATGTTTCGTGTATAAGATGACATTCCGCAGTTGACCCGGTAGGTCAAGGCCCCGAATGGGATACAGAGCCACGGAAGAAGAAGTTACTAAAACACTATACTGATATGGTTTGGGGAATTAAAGATACAGCATTTTAAAAACGTAATGTATCTGATGAAAATTCCGAAACTTTTGGGTAATAATTTTTAAAATTAAAGTGTAAAGACGAGAATTCTGATTCAGTATCGAAATTGCTTAAATTATTTATAACCTTTAAAAATTATACACAATAAGGTAGACAAATCAGTAGGCAGCGTCGTAAATTGGATAAGAAACAATATTAACTTTTTTGCGAAATGGATGTATATCTAATTTAAAAATCTGTTTGTATAAGAACCAATTTAAAAAAATTCTGGGAGGAGAAAAAATGCAATAAGTAAAATTTCCCATGAAATACGAAAATGTTTCGTGGAAAAGTATTATTATAAAAATTGTGAAAGACTGAAAATCTGGAAGAGAAGGAATAAAAATCTGTGCAAAATTAATACACCTATAATGACCCAGAAACTACCAAGGAAGATAAATGATTAGGTTGAAAACTATAATTTGGTTGTTGCAAGAGAACGAGACGCTAGTAACATAACATATACTTCGGAAATTTATATGGCCATGTAGAATGCAAATGGATACTTAAGAACAAACTTCGACTTTATTACAGCTACTACAATAATTTATTTGGAGACGAATGGTGTATAATTAAAAAATATATTAATAATGCACCCTTTGCGAAGAGGAAGGTTAAGTGAGGGTAAACGGATTATGTTCTAGTTTAGCAAGAATCTGTTGAGCAGAGGTCAAATGACATAGCCTTTTATTTAATATAGGAAATTGAAATATCATTGGATTTAATGTCCTGGCACATACGGCACGAAGAACGTAAATTGGAGTGAGCCGAATGAGCGGCGGCTTAAAGAGGAACTTTGTCACGTGGAAGTGAGGATAATTAGGCTGAGAGGAGCCCGCGGCGCCATTATGAGATGACGCGCCACCAGCACTGCCGCTCCTAATTATCATGTGCATCCCACTTATGGGGCCACATTCCAACTAGGAATTATTCCTTTTTACAGCCAACCACATTTTAATGTTTTATTATGCCAGTTAAACAATTATGTTAAATGGTGGAATGAGAGATCTAAATTTCAACTTATCATTGGAAGTTTTCCTCCGCAGATAACTAGACCCAGCCAAATGATTCTGACGAATATAACAGCAATGAAAGTACAGTTGAATATTACTCTTCCCGAAAAATTTATCAATTCTTTCCTACAATAAACTATATAAAACCGAGAAATAAACAAATAAATTAGTTCAACTATCACGAAACGAATACTAAAGTTTCATCATTATTTCATACATTTTATGAGTGTAACAAAAACCTATGGTTTAGTAGAAATACTTTTTAATATGCGTTTTCATGCTGTTTTTTGATGGTGAACATTACATTCAGGAACCTGACAGTGCTACTTATATGATATCCCTTTTACCTTATTTTATACAGAAATAAAAATTATTCTCCCACTTAATTAGTTTTTGTAACATGAAATTAAAAGGATTTTTCTAAAGAGGAAGAAAAATGAGGGGTGAAAAAGTTACGACTTAGGACCGTGAGTTTCTGAAATAGAAGTTTCGATACTCATGTGCACAATATTCCTACGTAAAATTTTAAAAAAACACGTAACACCTAAAGGTCTCCTGATCTGAAAATTTTCAAAATTCACATTGAAAATTCATTTTTAAACCAGCAGTTTACCTCCTGAAAAATTTTACGCGTTAGGTGTAATGCGGGATTGCATGATCTTAAGAGAACATCAATTACTTATATTCGAAGGTACTTCATAAAATCTAAATAACTATTGATTAATCTCAAGGCCACGATTTATTCCATTCATTGAACACATTTACCTCTATTGTAGCATATTTTACTATATCCGACAACTCTGTTAATAAGTTTGTCTTGACGCGATACCATACTTCCCATACAGAACTACACCACGTTACTGCTCATATACTCCAGTGTCATCCTAGAAGGTCGAACTGTAATCAGAAAACATTTAAAAATTCGTCTGAAAATAATAACAAATTTTCATTCTGACTTGGGTAATGCATTGGTTTTCACCAGATCAAAGAGGGGGAACTCGCCCACTTGGAAAGAGCCATAAAATATCTGTTCACGTTCCCGGCTCATAATAAGCTATTAGAAAAGATATAAATGGTACTAGAACTATAGTCTGTTAGCATCTTCTAATAAATACAAGGGTACCATATGGTGGTCCCTAATGGCAATAATTGTTATAGAGACGTTAAAATAAATTAAATAAAAGTACTTAATTATGCGTTAGATGACGCGTGGTTCTACGACATTCAATGGAATAAGTTGGCTGTTTAGAGGTTTTATCCTTGGTCACTATTTAATCTTCAAGTACGAAATAGCGTTACCCTAAAATAAATTTTTGAACGAGGGAGTCAAGAAGTGAAGGACATGAATTACTAAATTTTATGCTTTATGAAGTCTCAAAATTGAGATGAAGCGTCCTATTTATATTAATTAAATACTAATAAAGTTATATGCTGACTTATTTGCCGTCATTTTATTTATTGTAAGTCTTCAACCTATTTAACCATAAATGTGGTTCGTATGATAATAATAATAATAATAACAATGAATCCCGGTATTAGCTGAAGCTATGCTCTATCATACGTAATGAGAAAAAATTATAAATAGTAGCTCTATAATTTGTCATTTAATAGATAACTAAACCTCAATACTACCAGAGTCACCAACTAAATATTTATATACGGAATGTTATTTTATTCCCATGTTTCATAACAAATAAAAGTAAATGGATCGAAATTAGCCCAAAAAAATTTTCTTATAAAAATATTACTTTACAAGCAGGCTGAATCAAGAGGAAATTCCTAAAGTAGACGAAGTCAAATATTTTGGTCTCCATTTAAATGAAGTGAACATACAAATAAAAGGAGGAAGTAAGTCTTAAATACTAACGGAATATATATAGTTTGTACTAACCTGTACATTCCATATGTAGAAGACGTCATGGAATACAAAATTCGAAAATATAATAAAAAGCTTGAAACACATCCCAATCCACTAAAGGGATTGGAACAATTTACTTCCAGAAGTTTTTAATTATTTCATCTAATAGAAAAGTTTTCCAGGGAATAATTTGGAAGTGTAAGTGATCGTGAAGTGTAGTGTTGTACGACGAAATATTATCCCAACAATGAGTGCTTTAATTTTTTAATTAAAATGTAATTTACGATTTACTATTTTAGTTTATATTATTATTATTTTAATTAATTATCCATATACCTCATATAAGCTTATTTTTTGTAATTGCCACCGAGTGTAGCTCAAATGCAGTATTAATAAAATAAAAATTATTTCAATAATATCCGCATCAAAATTGAAGAGATAGTGACCGATTCACTTAAACCTTCACGTCTCCACGACAGCATTGAAAACAATAAATACATCCTGCACAGGGTAGCAAATAGGCTTAATCAATAAATTGTAGTCTGATTTATGATGGGAATACTTATATGAAAAATGTTTTATAAAATCTATAAACTATGAATTTATGTATAAAAAATTATACAAAATTAGTCGAAAACTTGATCGTTTCACGAATTTTAAACCCAAGTTATCAAATTTCGATTAATGGTTCCTGAAATGCAATTTATGTCCGAATAATCAATTTTCTCACCATTTTTTCATATTTTTAAGTACTTGATGTGATGTGTTCTGTTTCTTGTGTCATCCTGTATTGTACAGGGTTCATAATACGAAATTTCCGTATCGTAGCAGCAGATTTTGACTCACCCTGTAGACTTCTATTTAATTCAATTTTTGGAACGTCGCTGTGGAAGCGTTATATAAATTTTAATTTTCCTAGGAAACTGAGTGAGCTTAAAGAATCTATTGTTTCTTGTTAGTAGTTGTTGAATTATTAAATTGTCAGTTGTAGCATAGAAAGTGATCAATATATTATTGCCTCAGATAATCGATAAAAATTCCGCATGACTATAATGAAACTTTCAATAGTAACAGACTAAAAGCAGTAGTTTCATAAACAATTAGTAACTAAATGACACAATATTTCTGACCACAGAAAAATTGTATACAGATTATATACGTTTGTTGATTTCCACAATCAACTCATCATAAAATTAATTATTACAGTTACATTAATATTTGATTTATAGTTTTCGTCTCATATATATTGCCTATTAATTTTAATTTATCTAATGCAATAGATCATTATAGCCTGCTGCATATATAAATGCTTTAATGTCGTTCAATTAAACTAGTATTGATTTTACCTATAAATGCTGAGCTTTTATCTGTCTTTTAGTATGAAATACTGTTGATTGGTTTCACTGAAGTAAGTGAATAATATATTTAACCTGTAGTTAAAAGTAAAAGTTATTGTTCACATAAAATCTCATTCCATAATTCCGAAAGTACGCTCTGTTATTCGTAAATGTGAGGAACGTTAATTTGCCACTCAAAAACAGAAAACAAAAACAATACATTTTTTGATATTATTACTGCCACCGTCGGAATGTTTTGATGCATCAAAATATCCATTTTTTTTCATCAGTGCTCACTACTGTTAAATATATGAAACATCATATCATGTGTAACAGTTGTATGACACTGTGTGTTTGTAATTCTCTGAGGAAGTCCATTTTTTTTCTAAAATATTCTGTATAAATACAAAATCGGTAAATTTTATGAAATTTTGAGAACGCTGATTATAGCAGGACAGTGATTGATTTTCTTGTAGTACGTGTCCTTTACAGCAGCAAGAGTTCAAGCTGTTTCGTCTCCGAGTTCTAAAGCTTCCCTCCATTTCAGTGATAAAAACTACGGGATATATGATCTCATTATCATGAGTAAGCTACAGCGTCGCCTATGTTTTGTGTAACTCTACAGAATAAACGATCCCATTATCGGAGAAAATTACGCATATTTTTCTCATTCATACCGAGTATGCAACTCAGCAAAAGGATAATACTTCCGTAAGCACAGCAAACATATAGAACGGATATTATACAGAAGTGAAGTTTCAGGCTGTTTGGTAAATTTGCATGATAGAATGAAGTCCCAAACTGAAGTATTATTTGTATTACAATACATATATGTATTTTTTTTAAAGAAAACATTGTTT
This sequence comes from Eucriotettix oculatus, assembly GCA_034510155.1. Classification (NCBI taxonomy): domain Eukaryota; kingdom Metazoa; phylum Arthropoda; class Insecta; order Orthoptera; family Tetrigidae; genus Eucriotettix; species Eucriotettix oculatus. The sequence goes on along the minus strand of CM067376.1, from coordinate 48,998,998 downwards.
ACGTACCATGTGCAGACACGTGCTGTAGGGAAGGAAGACGTATTCTGTAAAAAAGAAAAATGTCCTATTAACGTAATATACCTAAATTTCTTTCTTGATATGTACTACATAATATCCTATGAAAATTAATATCTATGTACAAATAAGTCATTCGAAATATTACTGCAGTAATGAGTTTGATGAGCATGTACAGGAGGTTCCATAATTATAAATTATCTTAATCAAGCTATAGGAACATTACAAATAACTCCCAAGTGTAATACATATAGAAGAGTTTTATACTTTGGGTTTCCATAAATTTGTGGCTGTTTTTAAATCGTTATAGAAATACATTGGGCTCCAATTAAAGTATCACGAAACGCGTATAATATGGTAACAATGACACTATAAAATATAAATTGTAAATATTGGAAGGAGGCTATGTTTTTAGTGATACTAATGGCATTTTAAGAAATATAGGGTCAAATATTGTTTCCCTGACTAATTGAAGGCCGATCGTTTGGAATTATTTGCTAAATTTGCAACGGATTATGTAATTTTAAATTTAAGTGAGATTCATTCTTTAAAAGTAAATGTACTCTATTGAACTTAGTGCCTAGAGAAAACAAATATTTCAGATTTAGTAACTAAGTGAACGGAGAGCATTTTACATTAGTTATTTGTTTTACTGTTATGAAAGAAGATCGTTATTTTTGTGGTAGAATGCATACGTTAAGGTACGTATTATATATATATATATATATACTTCACATGAGATTTATTGCTTTAGAATAAATACAATTATTGTGTAATATTTGTAGGTACTTCTTTAAACAACTGTCCGAGGATATTGTAATACAAATATATGTAACGTAAAATGCTCTTGGATCTGAAATTAATAACTTTTAATTACGACCGGAAATAATTTAATTTTAATTTTCCGTCCAAAAGTGTTTTGAACTTTTTTCCGTTCTTCACATAATAAAACATATTATCCCAAATTATCAGCCTAAACGTTTGACTTATGCATCAATACATGCGCAGGTTCATTGCGTCGTAGCTTGGCATTGTTTTGATATTTAAAATTTGGATTGTTGACTTGTGATATAATCGGTTTATTGTAATTCCGTGCATAGTGAGTTAATTCTTTATCAGTTAATTCGACATTAAACAAATGAAGCGTTTATGAAATAATATTTTGTGGAAATGTTAAAGGTGCATTGTTTCAGTTACTATTTATAAACATGTTCATTGGTTCGGCGAAATTCCTTCTAACATCCTTCGTGAAACATTTTAATTTTATCGTTCATTTGTGGTATTTGGATAATAGGGGCGTGAAAATGTAAAAATTTTTTAAAAAAATGATCTGACGGTTCAATAACGTTTTGATTAAGAGATTACAGTGAAATTAAACACTACAACAGGCTAGTATGAATAAATTATTGTCAACATCGTGTATCCAGCTAGTACATATATGCAGAAAAAAAGAGGGCGTTTCTCTTCGTAATCAAATTTATAATGGTTTAAATAAAAGGAACATGCTTTCTATTATTTCACAAGGTAAAACCACTCGTACGGTTAAACATTTTAAAATATAAATCATTTTTACGTATTTTCAGTATTATCTCAAAGGAATTTAAAAAACTTTGTGCAAACGGAAGTCACAACGTATACTTATGCAATTTTATGACGTTACAAGGGAGTGAAATACAGAATACAAGACATATTTCAATATTCAATGTCTCCCAATGTTACAACTATTTGGTTCTGTTTGACTTACGTATTATGGACCAATTAATTAAATTTCTGGGCTAATATAAATAAATACCCGGGAAAAGCAGGGACACAGTTAGTATGCACTAAAAATTGGTAGCTATTAAGATTTAAATAATTGCTTGTCTTCGTTCGAGGCGAAAAAATTTCATCATCTACTTATTTTAATAAAATAGGTACTTCTATACACACTCTACTATATTAATAAAATAGGTACATCTGTAAACACTCTAATGCCTTCACATTTTTTTATTCATATAAAAACTTTTATCGTAATGATTGGATACAACATATAATACAGGACTTTACCATTCACACTGTTAATTTTCCCTTTCTAAAGACTATTTGATGAAACGACTGATGTTGAAAATTTTGGAAAGGATATTCATATTACACGGCCAAAAATCAACATTAAATATATCACTATATAGTCACAAAAGCGACGTTTCATCTCCATTTTGAGACTTCCTCGGGCTTACTACAAAATAATATTACAATAAACTTAAAGAGCTTTTAAAACTAACGTAAAGGAAAATAAAAATCCATCAAATTAGACATTAAAAAGTACGCAGTTGTGTCCAAAATAATACATTTTAATAATCACAATTTCTATTGGCAAAATGTAGAAAATTTTAGACGAAGAAAATAATTACTTTTCGAGAATTATGAGTGAAATGTTGTATATCAGGTGCAACCCTCATGCAATAAATGTTGGAAATGACACAAATAATTTGAACAAAATTTGATATATTCTTTTGTTGTAGTAGTTTATCGCTTTAATATACTTCTCCATTGTTAAAATTTAACTGCCGCAAGCACTCATTGTTACTACATCATTTCGGCCGTTGCAGGCGCCAAATTCTTCACATGTAAATTCAATAATCTTTTCGGCAGAGGGAGTTAAGGAGTACATATAATGTATTGCTAAATTTGTAAGTTTTAACCATGTTTTTTTATATATAAATAAAAAATTGTAACATAGAACTCATATGTAATATCATGTTTATAATAAGCCCGAGGAAGTGTAAAAATGGAGATGAATCATCACTTTTGTGAATAAATAGAGATATATTTAATGCTGACTTTTTGGCCTTCTTTTTATTTATTGTAAATTTTAAAGTCGGAAAACTAGGTTGTGAAATTCATATTAATTGCTTAAAACATGGAAGGTAGAGATGTGTATAGTGTACTTTCAGTAGCAGAGTTTGGTATGTTGTTAGTTTGTTTTCCATACGATTCGGTCGATTTATGGGTTCAGAAACAGTACGGATATAAAGTAAGTGAAATTCCGTTATCTGGTGGCCGGAAGTTCTCGTGACTAATGATCGCAGTCGAGGAACACGGATTCTCCACGCGCCCGTTAAAGCCGCGCGTTATTGAACGCATTAAGGCCGAATGCCGCTTAACGCTGTTTCTAAATAGGCAATTGTTCTTTCTTTTGCGGCAAAACTTTGGTCGCTAAGGGGAGCGACCGAACAACACTGAAAAGAGCCTCGTAGCGTCATTACGCTTAATTGAAACGTCGCCACATTTGCGCGTGGCGTTGGCAAGTTTCGCTAACTCTGGAGATGAAAGCGCCTCTCTGGCTGCGCCCTTTTGCTAGGCCTGACACGTTCTCCTCGCAAGACAAAACCTGCCGAACCAGCCTGCCTGCTAAACTAATATTTCTCGTTACTGCTGCTTCTGCGCCACTGTGCGACAAACTTTGAACCCGGCTTATCATATTCTCACCCTGTAACAGCGAGATAACAACGCCAAAGTACAGACAAACTCAGCACTATAGTAATGCGACCAATACCTTCCAACTAAATACACGAATTATTTCAATGGAAAATCAGAATTAGGACACGTGCCACGAGAACTCGACTGCCAACACATGTAAATTATTTTACTTCAAAAACCTCCAATTGGCAGATAAATTTATTGAATTGCATTGGGAAAAGTCCGTCACTGACTCATAAATTAATCCACACACCGTTACTTTCGTGTAATAGAAATATTTTTTATTCTGATCGATTAGTAGGTTACAGATCAAACATGCCTGACTTACACATACATGTATTATATTGAAACTTTACACAAAATCCAGAAAAACCGACTAATCAAACAATATATTTTGACTAGTAACATGTGTTGGGAGAAATTATAAATCGATGTAATTCCACAACTCGCATTTTAAAAAATTGAGACGTTGCATAGACCAACAGACAGTAAAGGAGGAGAATATGTAGGTTGTTAAAATTTTCCTGAGTATTTACATACTGGTTTGAGGTGGCAAAATATGATTGTTCACTATCCATTCATACATTCTTTTTTATATTCCTATTAAATGGCGGTCTACGTAAGCAAAAATATATTTATATATATTGTAGCAGATCCGTCGTCTTCCGTATTCGAGGATTTCTTAATTCCTTTAGGGCGCCAGGTATTTTTCAGAAAAACACCAAAAATTGATTTTAGTAGTTTTAATTTCAATCAGAGCATGAAAAAAAATTATATCTGCAGGGCGTGCTCATTCTCTCATCGTCCCGTCGACCCAACCTGCTTCTCTAATCACCCCATGTTGACTGCCCAACGTCTCGCCAGACCACATTGTTGGCCCGGGTTGCGTCCGTTCCTCAACAATTGCAACTCGCAAGCTGGCCTGCTTTGTTCATCGTAACTTTTCATGTTACAATATACAATTGTAAATAAAGTAATTAAATAAATCTGACTTAATTTTTTAAATAAAATACAAATAATAGTCAAAAGTTAAAAATGGAATGATTTAATATCAATATGTTTCGTCTCAAAACTTAACGGACCTCCACAGTTCTTTAATGAAAATATTAGAAAATTCGATGTTGCTTCTTCAACGTTCGCGGTTGGTTTTTATATTTAAGTAGTAATAAAATTCAACCGTCATATTACCGTATGCTGGATCCCTGCCTACAGTAAAATTTTAGGAAATTAGGTATCTGACCGTCTAGCTAAGCGTATTGCAAACGCAAGCCACAATTTTATATCCGACCATACATGCACTGTAGATGACACGTGAAAGATTTACAACACTAAATTCTTGGACCACTGGAAAATTAACAGAAGATCTTTTAGCAACGGACCATTCTATCGACACCTCAAAAATTATCAAGATTTACTCTTTCCCATGCAACTAACAATAGGAGGAACTAGTAATTTCCAGGTTAAGGGCCAACCACACCAATTTTTCTCATTGTAATCTTTTTAGAGAAACTCCACCACAATTTAGCTCGTGCAGGATGAACATAACCATGGACCACATCAGCTTTCACTGCCCCAAGTATCACAAACAGAGGACACATATCATCGGATTTTATGGACCTAAAGACATCACATCTTCGGAAAAGCAATTAAAAGTACTTTACAATTTCTAAAAGATATCAATATGTGTGAAAAAATATAATTTAACTTTTCAATTTATGTAACTTATTTATCACAATTCTATGTTCTATTCGTATGCCCTACTGTAATTTCTGTTCATATGTGCAAATGAAATTTATGTTGGTCGCTAATGACTTGACGCTACATAAAATAAATTAAATAAATAAAAATCAAATGAAAAGTTAAAGACCTGTATAACAGACGTATAAAATAAATTTTGGAGATTTTTTGAATATGAAGTAGAAATTTCGACTATTCATTGTGATCCTTCTCAATAAACTAAATAAATAAAAGATATAAGACCATAGTTAAGAGAAAAAATTAACTGAGACAATTGAACAAGTTGGAGATAGTAGTTACTGCTGAAGCTGGGAGCAGATGTAAATAGTGCACGCATGGGACAAAACTCAACGAAATTGTCACCTGTTCATATAGCTGTAAGTAATGCTAATTATGATGAAAGAGATTTGTGTCTTGATATTCTCAAATGCTTAATAAAGGAGCCTAATGCTCAAGTCAATTTGCAAGACTACGAAAATAAAACACCACTACATTACGCTGAAAGACTTAAAACAATAGAAGTTTTACTAACTCGAGAGGATATAGATTTGACTTGCTGGATCTTCCCATAGGGAACCCACTATTGGTTGGTGAAGGTGGAAAATTTCCCTGATCATGCGTTCACTAACCGCGATGACATTCAATCAAAGACTTCTAGAACGATCCTAAATATTATTCCCCCTTTAAAAACTATTGATTAAGTATTGTGTAGTCTTCCATAATCACAATAAACATAGTTTGTTTACTTTACAGACTCCTTGGAAACAACAACGAGCCGTCAAATCTTTGACTTTCATGTAGGCGGCGGCGAATCTTTCTCTATCGACTACCCTATCTAGTTTTTTCAAATAGCTTCCTCTTTCTGACATCACAACCGTAACATCAAATTGCTTGGGGAAGTTATCGTCTTCTCATGCCTGTGGTTGACTCATTTATCAACCAATCGACAACAGTATATATCACCGACCTTTATTATTATTATTATTAATATTACTTAGCTGCTATTGGGCATTCGCCCGGTGGCTATATACAAAGAAAACAAATACAAATAAAACACATGTCGTTTCTGTTTATAAACCATAGATTTGTAAAATATTATTGTTAATTTCCAACGGGTATGAAGTGAGAACTTGTAAATTACCACGATGTCACTCTAACTTGTTCCAGAAATTCCCTACTTCTAAACTACTAGCTTCCAACGCCCGATTCCAGCTGCTCCCTTTATCGTCTTGATCTGATAACATCCTTAGTGACTCAAAGCGTCCGCCTAAACTCAGCTCAACTGAAATTAAGGTCTCATTGCACTAAGATTTGTAATTGTGTTTAAACAGTTAAAGGCAGCTGCTTGTGACATTTATTTAAAGAATGAAAAACATTTATCTAGAAATGAAGGAAATGTTATTATTTCAGTTATATTGATGTATTAAATTACCAGATAATTCGCGTTTAAATTAACACATCCTGTCAGAATTCAACCTCCGACAGAATAAGTAAACTTCTTTGGGTTTGTTTGTTCAATTAATAGGTAAAGATTCGATTGCGTCTGTTTTAATTCAGTACTAAATAATAATTAAAAAATTTAAATTACAAGGGGATGTTTATACAACTGATAGTGACGTTAATCACTGTTACGAGCATTAATTTAAATTATATTTAATAATGATAAGGTATATTCAAGGAAACAACTGAAGGCAGTTTTTCGACTTTCTAAAAAAATGTATATTTGTAATCTGTTATTAATTTAATTATCTTTAGGATGTCTTGGACATCAAGATCATGGTTCATGCAGTAACTTAGACGGGTTGACGAAGACCACAAACTAGTGTGCGTAATATTTAAAACACGAGTATATCCACAATTCATTACTTATTGAATACATACCTAAAACGAAACTGAATTTGTGTAATAATTTATGGGTGTTGTAAGCTTTGAATCATCAGATTTTTTAGATTAATAATTGAGTAAGAACTATATTCGTATTCTCGTTGGGAATATAATTACGTATAAACATATTTGAAAAAGAATATAATTAAAATTAAATTTGTAAAGGAAGAAATACCGTATTATTGGATACAGATATTAATAATAATATCATCTCCTATGTGTACGTATTAAAATTTACATGTGGATATCATTGTACTTGCCTTGTGACGTCACGCCATCACAATTTGTATAACTAAACCTTATCTTAGAACCCATGCATACTGATCCAGTCAACATCTTGCTCTGACTTACTTATCATATTTAACATTAAATGATTAAGGGTGTTTTTACATTATGGAGAAGATAAAATTAGTGACAAAAGTGAATATAATTTTTTTAAATGAGAATAAAGTTCTTCATCAAGTCTACGATACTTGAGAAACTAATGCAGATGATATATATTTCAAGCATAGTTTTATTTTAGACAAAAGGAAATATTAATTTATATTACGTATTACAAAGTGTGACTGATTAGTTATTTGTTGTTGGTTATTATTTTAATGTGTTCGTGTGTACTGAACTATATTGAGGATTAATAGATTACTTTTTTTATAAACTATTTATTTATGCACATCGTAATTCGCAGGAAAGAGATTACAAATTTTTCTTTAGTACGAGAAATCGACTACGTATAATTTATAGATATTTTTTCTTGCTTTCGGAATTTCATATTTTATTGTAGCACGAGGAACAGGTCTTTTATATAATCATGGCGTAATGGAATTTCTAGGAGCGTCACGATCGTATACCGTAACGCCGAGGCTTTCGCGATAATTTCTTGCAAATTGGCTCTCACGATATGAAATTAGTTTCATTATCATCTGAGTGCTCATAACATTTTACAAAAATAATAATAATAGTTTGTAAACACTGTCGTTGATTATATAACAGAATACAAAATAAATGGCGCAATTATCGTAGAAGCTGAGTGCTGTTGGTTGTGTTTACCGTCAGCATTGAGGGTGAGATCCATGCGACAGCTAATGGATCCACCGCCGAATAATGCGCAACTTACCTTGTTAACATGTAAATCTTAGTATCGTATCTCTTCCTGTTGACTCTAGAGCCGCTCAATGCGCCGAGCTCCAGGCTCCGTGTTTATGGCACCAAAACCCTTCATCATACAAAATATGGCCAGAGATGCGAGCGTTATTTCTTATGACTAAATTTTTGGGCGTAAAACACTAATTACTTGAGCAGAAATTATTCAACTGAGGAGATAAATAAATTAAATGGAAATAACAAATATTTCTTTTAATTTATCAATTATAAAATTTTTACAACCTATCTAAATTCGTTTCATGTATATTTTCTCGTTATTCAATAGTACTTACAGACTAAATTGCTGATAACGAACAATATTGGATTATCCGGATTTGCTCGCGAAAACCTGGTTTTCTTGTACCCCGGTTTATCTCTAATTTTCATAAATTACAAAAAAACAATATACGCTTCCTAGTACCTTAAAAAGTATACATTTCAGTGAATACGTAAACTGAAATATAAAATATTTTAAGTTAAAAGTCGTAATAGATCGTTCTTTTCATACTTGTAGGTTAGATCCTTTAATAATTATGCCGGAAACACGTTTTCCTCTCAAATAGCCTCTAAATTTTTTAATAGGTAAAACTTTTTGTAGTTGTCAGTCCATAGACTGGTCTGATGAAAACCCTCCATGCTAACCTATTTTTATAATCATTATAATTTATTATTTTGTCATTTGTATTGAATGACAAAAAACTTCAAGTTTAAATACCAAATAATTAACGACGTTATACATTATTAATATTTACTTTTTGTTGCGTTGACGGGTTTAATTACTTTTTCTCATTTGTTTTGTTCACTGCGGTTATGATCCTTACTTTAAGGTTCAAATGCCTCTGGATTTGAATATGCCTTGAAGCAACGCATTTTAAATAAACTGATGCAAAGTGAGTTTTCTGTTCTTCAGAATTGCCTTTTATTGGACAATTTGTTCAGTTGTTGCGACTATCACACCAAACAAAAAGTATTTGTTACAAATTTAAGATACCGGAAGAAATGTTTATTTATTTAGGAAGAGGTAGAATATTTTACCGCGTGTATATTTGACTCCATTATTGTAAATTCATTAAAGTGTCAGTAGCATTCAACAGATTAATGAGGATGGACATAGGCACAGGAGATCATATCAAAACCTGGAGGTACAACACCATGAAGGCTTGGAATGCAAACTGGGAAGTAAAACACATGACGGTGCAGTTTGAGGAAGAAAGTATTATATTTAGTTGTCTATCTGCAGACTGCAAAGTGATTCATGAATTTATTGGGGGCTACATATTTCTGTCAATGAGGTCAAAAGAAGCAAATCTTAATGAAGAACTGCTTCACAAATTGATAGGAGGTTGGGTGTAGAGTAATTATATTTTTGCAGAGGTAAATACTGACATACTACAGTTGAGAACGAGGTGCGTTTTACTGCTGTAAACTAAAACTATGACAAAGCTTTTGATTTTTGTTTTCTATAATGATACAAAAATGTAATATAACTGTTTCATGTCCCCAAGTGAAACTAGATGTGTAATTTTAACATGATAAATAAAATTACCAATGTTTAATATTATTATGGACTTCTTTTTATATATAGATGTTTTAAAAGACTTTCATTGAAGATGATGTTCTGCATCTAAGAATGAGTAATGTGGAAGTAGCGAGTTACAACTACAATGAATGAGAACATTTTTATATTTTCAATCTGAAATGTACGTGTTGTTTCAGACTTACATTATGTATCAGAAAATGGCATGAGTCATGAACATAATTATGATGATAATATGATAATTATATTGTATTTAGGTAAGTGTCCGAAAATTTGCCGGTCTCGAAGCCAGTTAAATCGCTCATTAAGCGAGATATTTGTGCTAAATTAAATACTGTAACGGCCGATACAAATAAGTGCCCATGCAACGTCGAGCACCCAGCTTTTTTAAGCTCGTCCGCTTAGAGATATTGTTAATTTTTTCAGCGGGTTCTTAAAAAAATATACTTCTGTATGAAATTATAAAACACAGAATATAGCAATTATTTTAATTTAATTATACAACGAATCGTTGGTAATATTCATGTAAATAGGTGTGGGCGTGTTTACTCCGAACATGGTTGATGTAGCCACTCCCTGTTAATGTAAGCTGTAGGTTGGGGTTGCATGAGCAGAACACGTCTCACAAGATGCGGCGATCCGTAAATCTGCGGCGGCGATGCACCTCAGCTATAGGAAAGCCATCCGCGTTAAATGGCCCGTGTTGCAATATCCATACATTTGCCACGCCGGTTTAATCAAAGGTCCGGCTCGTGTTGTTTATAGACGACGGAGACCAATATCGGGGACCTTCCGTGATGGATGCCTGGCAGATAGGTACAGCCGCAGGAAGCTGGGGCTATAAACCAGACTCCTCAATACCGATGTGTTATCTCAGATTGACGGACAGCACCGATAAGAATTTCTTCTTGACACCAATTTATTAGCAGCTTCAAACTTTCTCACCTTCACTCTTCGCGAATTGCGACGCATAAATATCGTATGTAAATAGTTTCCTCCAAAGCTAAGCGGCTTCATGCAAAATATTCGCAACTGATATAAGGAGCACACCCTGAATACAATACACTCATTTTTTTTTAGACAATGTTCATTCGGCTAAAACTCGTTATGAAACATGGTAACGCTTGGCATAGTGAGGTAAGTAACGAGTAATACGCGTTCCACACAGTTTCTGAATTCAAATATTCCACTGCCATCCTTTAACTGATATTAAACGTAAGCGTTTCACATATTAAGAAAATGGTAAATCCAACTTCTAAAATAATTTAGAGATTTTAGAGTCTGTGACTCAACAATTAGTGAAGCTTAAAAAAATTAAATCTCAACTCATCGTATGTTACGAAACCTGCAACCTTTATTGAAGTTCGAAGAAAACAAATCCTTTAAATATTACCGCGGAGGTAACATTTTTACGAAGAAAATATATTCCATCGAAACCAATGTTCCATTTATAAGTAAGGGTAAAAGAATCAATAATCAAAAATATAACCATAGTTCAGTCCACACAAATTTTATTAATTTATTAAGCAAAGCTCTCGTCATACATCAGAAGATTTCGACCATATCCTGCTCATAATAATCTGAAAATACAATTGTAGAAAACAGCAAATCTATAAAATTATTTTAATAATCCAGCAAATCATTAAAAATTTGGCAAACAAACTCTTAATTCACAAAAAAGACGTTTCATCTCCATTTTATTGCATTTACATCTGAAGAATTTGGTGTCGCACATGGAACATCTCCAGCGACGGTTCCGGCCGAAATAATGACGCTTTTGTGAATAAATAGATATATATTTCATGCTGACTTTTTTGGCCGTATTTTTATTTAATAAAAAATAGAATCATAGTTGGGTCGTCACAAATTTTAGTAATTTATTGAGGAAATCTGTCACTTTTTGTAATACTTTGCCGCATTGTTAAAGAATGTTTAACGGTTTGTAGTGTTCTACAGTTTATTATATTCAAAAATCGCTTGTCATCGCCACCTTGCTGACGTCCATTAAGGGAGACCATACAGATATTTGGAAAAGTTAGTGAAGAACAATCTGAAATTCTATTTTATCAAAGGATTGTCTGGTAATGTAATTTTTTTTTGGGTAACAGGCTACATGACGGTGAGCCTGAAACAGGCAACTCCCCTTTAATAGCATAGGAAGGGAATTGAAAAGGGGGGGATGCGGAAGGTAGAGGAAGGTAGCCAAGGGTTAAGTAAGGCCCCCGGGCTATGGTTTAAAGATCCTACCCAGTGTTTCACCTAAAGAGATGTAGGGAAAACCCTAGAAAACCTGCATCAGGTAGGTCGGGCATTGGGTACTATTCTCACGCCCTTCCGAATGACGGGAGACGAGTTTGCTGTGGGGACGCAGCATTCCCTTCTCCGTGTCTCCACCAATTTCAGGGGGCAATTGGCCGACTGATCCAATGGGATCAGCGGACAACTCTTGCTATATGCCCAAGGTCTTCGACCCCAGTACATATACCTCCTAAAATAGGTGAAGCAAGGAGTTATTAATGGAAAACGAAACTGCTCCTAACACCGAGAGAAAAGTGTGTAACATCATTCACTGATTTATATCCGTCCACATTTTATATTTATTGCTATTCAATTAAACCGATGCTATCTATAATATTGTTCTAATGTCTCTTATTCTGATTCTGTGTATGTATTGGTGAGCTGGAGTTCAGTTTTCGCCGTCTGCTAACACATACACAGTTCTGTGGTGAAACATTCTAGTGACCCAAAAGTACATCCAAACCCAACCAACGGAAACTGAGAACTTATTCTACATAAATTGGAACTAAGTTCAAAATATTCCACGGCGGGCAGGCAGTTATGCTATTTTTTCAATAATTTTTATTTGTTTTAAGTATTAAGAAAAATTATTTATGTCATGGAGACATTAGAAAATTAAAATTGTTTATTCCCATGAATAAAGAATAGCTCTGCTCTTACTCCAGAAAATTGTTCACTCAACCTTTTTGTGTTTCGGTGGTTCTCCCGTATGCTTCCTTCGTAAGACTAATAATGTTACTTTGATTAGCACAAATTGTAAACTTAACATTATTTAGTGAAAATTAGGCAGAAATTTAAAGGCTTTTTTGTATTTATGACATAACTCTCACAACTGCAAGATTAATATTTAACTGAACTATTTAAACCAGAAAGTATCAATTTTATAATTCACTATTTCACATATCGCACCTTTTTTCCAATTTTGTAGAAAATAATTATAACACATTGCTTGTTTTTTTATGGATAACCCCTGAAAAATATTTTAAAATATACGAACCCAATGAAGAGAGACAAATTATTTTTGGAGGTCTGTCACCTATTTACAAAATTACATAAATTATTTCTCGATTACAATCAGGCACTTTAACATTTATTATGAACAAAATTACTGAAAAATGAAGTGATCTGAAGTCGTCTGACTTTTAATTACTTAAAAAGTAGACTAACAAGTAATGCAGACTTTGTAATTTAAGACTTGGTTTGAATATAAATGAATCATAATGACATTTATTGGAGGGACAGAATCCATACAGCAGCAGATAGAATACCATTGAACGGTAAAGTGTTTTCAAGAATCCACGATATATTACTAAACGACCACTGCTCGTGTGGAAGAAAAAATCTCCCGTTTATCTCTGATGATTTTTTATTCGATATTTTCGAGTAATTTTAAAAAAACTCTGTTTATTATTGCGGAATCCTACTCGACTATAAACTCCTTTCATATAACAGTACTCTAAATTCCAGTGAATTGAAACGTGTTGCATTGGAGAATTATAAATTAATATTTTTTTGGAATTTTTTAAAAGTTTGAAATGTAGTTGTCAGTTTTATTGCTATTATCTCCTGTTGAATATTCAGAATTACGAATGCACTTAATATCGGTTGCATCTCCCGGAATTTTACATTTGTCACCAGCGCGACCTCGTGTTGACAGAGCATTTATTTTCGTTTCGTTTATATGTTTGCTTTAATAAGTATGACAAACACTTGATTGGCAAACATGTCATTCGAAATAAACATTTTTTAGCCATTGGTGTTTATTTTCATATGACGAAGTTGGAGTGTGATATTCGTTCCTGTTTTCACCGTAAATATTTTTAATTCGATGTAATCGGAAACATTAGTATTGTTTTTAGCTCGTGCTCAAATAAAGGCGGATCCTTATTTTCGCGTTGACAGCTGCATCAGTAATAAATTTTAATTATTCGTCACGTAATGGCTTCCACAGAACATTAATTGTATTCCAGTCAGCGTTTAGCAATATATTCTATCAGGAATTATGAATTTATTTTCTTTCGTTGATTAATTTATTTTCTGCGGGTGTGGTCGAAATCAGTATATTCTCAATGAAACTGTCCTGAATGGTCTTTGCTCCAAGCAAATTGACTAGCATGATAATAATTATAATAATTTTTCCTTATGTTAATCAGTCACATTATTAATTTTGATTTCAAATTTATTCAGCAGGAGCTTTTGGCATTTTCGTAGTCATCTACCAAATTCAAATACAAAATTTTTAAAAAACAACGAATTGTTTATGGAATTTGTTTAAAATTATAACAATATAAAACAATTTTTTATTGTTAAAATATTGTACATACCCTCATGTATAATTTCTAAATTTCTTCATGGATTGTACGCGATTACAGATTGTGCTGGCCCAAGGACAAAAGGAGGAAGGTGTAACATATTCTTCAGGACAATTTTAATTAATATGTTTTATTCTAATTTAATAAATTTTTCTTGTTTTTCAGAAAAATGTGTTTTCTCAGTTTCATGATTTGTGGTACCAAAAACCTTCTATGTGTCACATATAAAGTTATTGGCTTTGTACATAATCTAAATGCTAATACCTTCACATACAAGTATTAGTTTTTTAATTGTTCGTGTAGTTTGGGTGAAAATAAATTCTAAGTGCCGAAAAGTTATAATTTTAAGTAACCGTACGAAGCTCTCAGTAAAAATATTATTTTCTCCCCAGTTTTATTCAATTTCAAAAATTATGCCGAAAATTATTAAAAATGGCCAGCCCTGCATATACATGTAAGAAAGCCCAAATATATTCAAGCACATAACGCAATGAAAATTTTTAAAACTGCCAAATTTTGAAAATAATTTTCAAAATATATCAACTAAAAACTTTTACAGAAAACAATTTTTTTTGCATTGCTACAATTATGCGTTGTTAACACACAGTTAAAATTTAAGCTCAGTAGCAATTCATTTACAGGAATTTCATATTTCAGTCCCCGTGTCCCTCAAGTATTGTTAAGCAAATTTTAAATTTGGTTATTTTCCGTAAAGTCCTTGAAGAAAACGTGGTGTGCATTGTATCGGTTCGCGTATCTTGGAGTAGATAGCTTCTGATGCGAAAACTCGCTGTTTTCATATTCCTCTCATTTTGAACTGTCTTCCTCTGGCTGCGTCGCCCTTCATCTACCCTCTTGGGATTCTGGCGCTTCATTACCTGCTGTCAACTTGGAGAGCAACGAAAGAATTGGTTTCTGAGGCACGCAAATTCAGAAACGACGTTCAAAGTTGGCTGTAAATGACGCATCCCGCCGAAACGAAAACCTTACAATTGTTTATGCTATCCGAGTCTGTATTTCGTCCATAATGCGAGGCTTCCTTCCGTTGTTGCTGAATAAGCGTCCATCTTGGAATTCAAGATTCTGTTTTGAAATTTGAGACAAATATTTCAGCAGTGAAGTAATTCTCATGTATGAAAGATGAGGAACCAATGTAGTCATCGTTTTTTTTACGGTAACATTAGTAGTATATAAATAAAAACACGGCCAAAAACGTCAGCGTATAAATATATCACTATTTATTAAGAAAAGCGGCGTTTCATCTGCATTCTGAGACTTCCTAAGGCGTAAAATGTAGCAATACATCATATTTTACTCCTTGGCTCCCACAGCTTAAAAGTTCATTGAATTTACATGTGGAGAATTTAATGTTGCGAATGGAACATCTCCAGCGACGGTTACGGCTAAATTTTACGCCTGAGGAAGTCTCAAAATGGAGACGAAACGTCGCTTTTGTGAATAAATAGTGATATATTTATGCTGACTTTTTGCAGTCTTTTTATTTATTGTAAATTTTAAAGTCAGAAAACTATGTTGTAATTAGTAATATATATATATATATATATATATATATATATAGCAGGTGGAAACAGAACTACTTCAACTGCACGTCAATAAGGAACAATATCTAATATATAGTAATTTATATACTAATTTATATGATTTTGATAGTAATATAATTCAAGAAATTGTACTGCAAAAGTGTTGAATCTGTTACTACGATATCGTTTTATTTAATAATATGCTTACATTTGTGTTAGATTTTTCTGCTACAATATTTGTGTATTTTATATTCATCCTGGAATACATCGATGGCGCTTCTTCCTAGTGTGCGCCTTAGGTTTTGGACTTAGCAATTTGTTCAATTTATTCTCCAAATAATTAATTTACATATTAAATATTGTTTGTAATGTATTGTACCTCTCAGTAACGTTAAAGAATAATTATGATTATTAATATATTTCATTTTTCGGTTACTTTAAACGGGGATGCCTCACAGTCCCTTTAGTTTCAAGGCATGTTAATGTCTTTCAGGAGGTGAATGTACCGAGTGTCGAAGACCTTTGAAATACGGTAAGAGTTGTCCGCAGATCCCATCGGATGAGTCAGCCAGCTGCCTCTTAAAACTGACGTAGACACGGAGAAGGGAATGCTGCGGACCCACTGAAATCTCATCTCTCGTTACTTTTCTAGGGTTTTCCCTGCATCTCTTTTAGATAAACGCTGGGTAGGATTCTTAATTATAGCCCAAGGGCCCTAGTCAACTCTTGCTACCTTGCTCTACCTTCCACATACACCCCCTTTTCAATGCCATCCCCTACTATTAAAGAGGAGTTCCCTATTTCAGGATCAATGCAGCCTGTTATCCCACTTGGATACTTTGCTGTACTTTCCATATCTCCCCTTTTTATATTGCCTCAATGGGGAGTTGCCTATTTTAGCATCAACCCATATATATAGCCTGTTGATCAAAAACACCGTTGGCCCCAGGACAAGGTTTTAAAATTACGTTTCCCGCAAGTTGGGACGACCTTGAGCAAGATGAAGGATGTGTGCATGGGAGTCACAGACCATTGACATACGACACGACTTGTAGGCTGATCCCATTGGATCAGACGTCCAGCTGCCCCTCAAACTTGATCAAAGTATGGAGGTGAGTTGTTGCGATCCCACAACAATCCAGTCTTCCGTCTTCAGAACGTGAATCACCGGATAGGCTCCTTAAACTATAGTCCATTTTAAATTCCCTTCGTATGCTCTTAAATGGGAGTCCTCTGTTTCATGTTCACTCCCATGTAGCCTGTAACCCCCAAAGCTAATTCAACAATTACGTTGAATAGCCAAACTTATGCGTTCCGATTCTTTATGCTCACTTAAACTTAATTGTTGTTAATTGTAGTCATAATAATTATTTAATAATTTTATGTAATAACTTAAACTATCTTCTAATTCGAGAACTAATTGAATATTATATGAACTTTGACTGAATGCAATAGTACGAAATACATGGATGAATCTCGTACAATAAATAACTCATTTCGGTCGTAACCGTCGCAGGAGATTGTCCAGCGGGAACCAGATTCTTCACATGGTCGTCACATGGAGTATTTCTAAATTTTAAGCCCGAAGGAGTATCAAAATGGAGATGTAACGTAGCATTTGTGAATAAATAGTGATATATTTAATACTAACTTTTTGGCCGTCTTTTTATTTATTGTAAATTTTAAAGTCCGAAAAGCTTGTTGTAATCTCATACATTCTTGAAAAACGGTTACGAGACCTCAAAAGTTTATTTTAAAACCGTAGTAGCAGTAGAATTTTGGGGCTTCTTAAAGATGCATTTCTTAGTGTTAATAACTGACTTTAGCATAAGATATTGCCATCTGATATCATGAATATCTCGTAGACAACTTTCTGAGAATTCTTGGCATTGACACTTATAAAATTGACCATATTTGTCAACGTAAAATGCTATTAAACTTTATATAATTATACCAGGTAGAATTACTTTGGCTAATTTATATTCGTAACAGATAATTATTATAATTTAAAACTTGTGAAGTTTATATATTTCTGGAAGTGGTATTAGGAATTTTTTAAGAGCATATCTGCTACGAATTACTTTATTATCGTGTGTATTACAGCTATAATGACCATTAACTGAACACGTTCATAATATTCTATACGAAACGTTCATTATTTCTTCAGTGTACAGCCAAGCTTATAAATGATTGCATATATTAAAAACACGATTCAAATATTGACCCTCTTTGTGAAATACAGGTAGCGACAAGAGGCAAAAAAGTAGTATCCTAATTGTGGAAGCCCTTGGTGACAATGCGTCATCCAATAGAGACGGTGGTGGTAAATGACACTCGTGATATGTGCAAGCATGGCGCTAAATGGAGGCCATTAACGGCATGCATAGCGGAGGATTTTATGGATCCCACCCCAACCCCCTGCAAGGGGCGTTCATTAACCGGCCGATTTAAACTCCCCCTAGAGCGGATTTTTTCCCCCTCTGAATGGCTCTCGGAGCAACAACTGGCAGCGCTTCTGCTGGTCTTCCACCCACACCGGCAACAACTGCTTTGTAAATAGAAATTGGAACTTGGCCTCTTGATTTATCTTAATTGTGGAGTCGGCGTGTAAAGAGCGCGGGACCGAGAAGGAGAGACAATAGAGTGATACCAAAGACAAAGAGAAAGCGGAAAGGCAAGTAAAGCAGCAAAAGCAATAAGCTAAGGACCCTCAACCCGCAAGGAACGGAAGGAGCAAAAATAATTTCCAGAGCTTTCTCTCCACTTTGGTTTGTCTTCAAACATTAATTTGTTCGCCTTGAGTCTAAGATGAGGGCGAGACGTCTGATACTGCCGTTGCCTTGTTCTAATTTTAATTTATTTCCAAAGTTACTCACGACCGAGCTACAAACTACGGACTACCTTTTCGCAATTTTCCAGTGAATCTCGCGGGACCGTATCTACATCAAAGGGCGCTCTAGTAATGAATTTAAAAGGGATTCGAATTAACCCTTAATCGAATCTAGCAAAGAGATTATTGAACCTCACACAAGAAAGTCAATTTCCTTTCTGTTTTAAATTATTTTTTCTAATTTTACTTCCATCGGCATGAAGTATTCCTTACTTTCTTCGCTAAATTATAAACATAAGGTTGAACGTTATCATTTAATGGATTCTGATTACGTCAAAATATTGGTAGTATTATATACATGTATATATAATGGACTAACTGATAGGAATGATAGACTATGAACAGAAGCTTGTAATATAACCGATATTTAGGGAAAATTAAACGTTTAAAGTTATCAGGGTTAATTAATATATAGGAAAACAGCAATCATGTAGCAGACACCTTCATACGCGGTCTGAAAGAACCTGATTGTTTTTGGTCTTTATTCAAGTTTCCTGGACCATCCTTGGTTCAGTTAAGGGAGCCGCCTTATCACGGAAAATTGGAGTGATCCCCTAGCAAGTGCATGCTCAGGATTTGCAGGTCATTGGTTTCTCACACCGATTCGTGTTGAGGAAAACCAGTCTTCAGTATTGGCGACGTTGCTTAGATCTCGGCTGATGATTTTAACTGAGATCTGATTATTTCTTGTGGAGGTTGTTCTTTGATTTCAAAAATAGTGAAATTATCTTGTTTTCGTCTCAGTGCTTTAAGGGCATAGCTATTCAAACTAACATCTTCTGTTCTCTTCGTAGAATCTCCAGATCTGAACTGAACCTATCTATTTGTGTTTCCTCACTTCCCGTCGCTGCTTCTTCTTCCCCAAACTCCCTCCTCCTTCCAAATTCAGACAAGAACTCACTTTCTCTTCTCGAAATTTTATTTTCCTTCCCACTTTAAACGAACACTAACTTCTTACCCTCCAGATATCTCCTTCACTCTGAGGAATACTGTCTTCCTCGCATTCTTTCCAAAACCCCTCTATATCGTAAAACGCCATTCCAAGTGATGTGTCTTCACCAATCGTATTTAATTTTCAACCATCTCTGGATACGCAATTTCGGAGGAAGGGGCTGGCCTTGGGAATATTTTCAAAGGTCATTGTCCGCTGGGGATTGACCATCTTTAAACCTCAGACCTGTCTTGCGGGATCGAAGTTCCACGAATAGACACCTGCTTTCACGAACAGGCATTATCAACCATTGAGTAGCGTGACGTCTCACATAGCGCAGATAGTCAACAGTCACAATAAATTGTAACCCAACTAAATCATGAAATGCATTTGATATTTCTCTATTATTTAAAGTAATTAATCTATTATCTTGTTTATATAAAGATGGTGAGTCCTGCTCTGCCGACTTTAGTTACAATAGGAACATTAGGTATGTTTACATAAACAAATAATGTGTAAGATATTTCCCTTTAATAGTATCTGTTGATGGTATATGATCACTTGTAATTTAGATAGGACAATGATTTTCTTTAATGTATTTTACTTGTTGTGGTATTCAGTCCTAAGACTGGTCTGATGCAACCCTCCATGCTAACCTATCTTGCGGAAGCCTTTTCATTTCCTCACAAGTAGCACAACCCACATCCTCCCCAATCTGCTTAGAGTATTCTATCATTGGCCTCCCTCTTCTGTTCTTACCACACACAGTTCTCTCTAATGCTAATTTTGCAAGACCCTCGCGCCTTAAAACGTCCTCCATATTGTTCGCTTTTCCCCTATTCTATTTTATTTAGGGAAAAATAATTCTGTTAGACTTGAATATCATTATGTCAATTGTATAATACTTATATAAATTATCTATATCGTGACTCTACTCGCAATCCCTCATACGATCGTAACAACACACCAAGGAAGAGACGTTATAAACCTCTCGACTATTTAATTTTTTTTCTGCTGTTATAATTGGCACTACGTTAAAATATTGCTTTAGAAATTATTAATATATTTTTTAACTATTTTAAATGGTAGTACTGTAAAAAAATTGCACATTATTAAATATTGAGTAAGTGTAAATCTTTAACCAAAAATAATTGTTTAGGGAGAAAAACTTGGAACTGAAGATGAATACTGTAAAATAACTGAGCTGAAGCAATTTAGTAATACCTTAGTAAAACTATAAGGCAGAATAGGATTTGTAAGGACTACGTAATGAAGTTGGAATGAAATAGACCACTAAATAAGAATTTGTTTTAAAAAATTATAGTAAAGAAACGTTGAGCATGATCAATGTCAGTAGTTTTATGAAAGATAATCGATGACACCGGGCGCTTGTAAAAATCTTGCGTTTGTAAAACCCAAGTTGCACAGAAGACGCATTTTCAAACGTAGTAATGTTTCTTCGTCTCATCTCTTACAAATTAGAATTTGATTCTCTAGAAATAATTTGCATTCAAATTCATAGACCGTCCCCTTTGATAACCTCACGTTGCCAGCCGCACGGCGGCACAACTAGCCAAGTGATTCTGGCATAAATGGAAATCCCCACCGGTAATTAGGCCGCTATGTAGCTCCAAGTTGAGACTAGCGAGCTGTTAATTAAATAGGGGATTCCCCTGGTGCACGCGTGTCCTCCGCGCTCGTTGCCCTCGGCCGCCATTGTGAGTTGGCCGATGTCTGCAGAGGGATACTAACTACGAGTACTGCACCCTGATCGCCTATATGAAATTTGGCTTCGTAACCTAACGCAATTAGGGGAAAAAGGTTTCTACTTTAACTATTGTCCTTACGAAAATTTTTCTATTCTCACTCTTTTAAAAAGCAGAATAAAATAGTTGAATTTCAGAGCTCGATACTTCGTTTCATATATTTAGTTTTTTCGCAGGCTCTTCGCCCCAGAGTGACTGCGGGGCTCACTTGATTATGTCGGGAATGCCTCGCACTCTCTCTGTTTTTTTTATCAAAGTTCTCACATGCTGAGACACTTTCACCATTTTAGGAGGTATATGTACTGGGGTCGAAGGCCTTGGGCATATGGTAAGAGATGTCCACTGATCCAATTGGATCAGTCGGCCGACTGCCTCCTGAAACTGGTGAAGCCTAGGAGAAGGGAATGCTGCGACCCCACAGCAAACTCGTCTCCCGTCATTCGGAAGGGCGTGAGAATAGTACCCAATGCCCGACCTACCTTATGTAGGTTTTATAGGGTTTTTCCTACATCTCTTTAGGTGAAACGCCGGGTAGGATCCTTAAACCATAGCCCGGGGGCCCTAGTTAACCCTTAGCTACCTTGCTCTACCTTCTGCATCCCCTCTTTTCAAATCCCTTCCTATACTATTACAGGGGAGTTGCCTGTTTCAGGATCACCCTCATGTAGCCTGTTATCCCCCCCACAAAAAAAACTTCATTGCATCAATTACGCTCTACTCCCACTAACTTGATTTATTGTTTTGGAATATGTAACGTATTCTCAGCAAGAAGAAATAGAGATCGTGCTTGAAAAGGTGGGTCAAATATAAATTAGTCTAGACTCTAGACTAATTTAGAGGCAATTATTTAAGATCGATCTTTCACACAGATGCTAAACGTACGCAAAACATTACAAAATTATTCCACGAATGTATTTCGTAGCCAGGACGACCTCCTGCGGTCCAGTGGCTAGCGTCGCTGTCTCACAACCCCGATGTCCCAGGTTTGATTCCGGATGTTTGTGCCGTCATGGACACTGAGACTCGGATTAAGACTGCTGAAGAATCGATGTGATGACCACGTATCACTCGAAATGCTAGATATAAGATGAGAGTTCACAGTAGACCGGTAGGCCAAGGCCTTCAACGGACTGTAGAGCCGTACAAGATGAACAAGCAGAATTTCGTAGCTGGACAGTACTATTTTATGTTTTATCATTTTGTACTCTACCGCATCTTTGGTCAGTTAATTTATTTTATATTAGAATCAATCTGTCACCATTTCTCAAAATCTCAATAGATATTAAAAAGCGTACTTCATTAGCGCTATGTTTACTTCAAACCAAATTATGCTAATTTTATGAAGGAAGATATTTCATTAGGATATTAATTTGTAAGTTACGCAGGCACTTAATAATTAGAGTACCGACAAAGAGTCACTCTGAGTCACTGTTTATTAAGTGCTGAATTGCATTTCGATGCTTTCTCCAATTCTTTGGTGCTTATAAATTTCTATTTATGATTTGATCAAATAATTAGGATGCAACTTGATGAAACAAGCCATTTAAATACTCTAAATTAAGCCGTTTATATGTTTCAAATTTATTACTTATCACAGATAACAGTAATGCTAGTAAGGAAATTTAATTTAAACTTGAAATATAGTGAAAATATGTTATAAATTAATCCCAAACGCCATGAAAGGGAGCGTTTTTGTAGAGTAATTGCGCATTTCCTTCACGATAGCTACACTGGAGTGAGAGGATTATGATTTCATTTAACTTTCCTGGCTGACGGTTCCGCGGATCCGTGAAGAAGACGGACCTGTGGATTTGCCCCTGCTAATAGGCCAGCGATAACTCTTCCGTTTACCAGACGCGAACAATTAATCCTCCGTCTACTGCAAGATTATCGAGTTATTTCATTTTAAATGGAAACCCTGAATTTGTCAACGTCAGGTCGATGTTTCAGTCCCCCTCGTACTAGTTGGTTACGTGAGAAATGTGAGTTTGGTGACAAAACATTATTAAATTACTCTAGAGTTTAGCGTTTTTATTCGAGTGGAATTTTAACTTGAATGTATCAATCATTTAATTTAACAATTACTCTAAATTGACCGCATCTCAAGCCTTGCATCTAAAATTTTTGGAGAACATCCGGAACTAAAACTGAAAATTTATTAACATTTAATGAGGGATTAGCATACGCAAATTGGTGGTGGAGGAATGAGAACGGCAAAAGAGGGACACTCATAGGAGAAAATTTAGAGAGAGAACTGAGTGAGTAGTGGGTACTTAACGATAGTAGGAAAAGTGTTTAAAGGTTCAAGGCACTTAGTTGTTATATTCTGTTTTAAAAATTGTAGGAAACTGTTGACGGTTAGTCCCCCTGCTTGAAATAAATGGTGGCTGAAGAGGTGGTACGTTTCAGAAAATCGCAGTGATACGCTGTTCTTTACGATGAAATGTATATATGTTACACTCGCGTCACACATCCCCCTAGCCCTCATTGTCCACCGTTTAATTCCTTCCTACGAACCTCGGATCCTCTCGGTCGTTACTAAGATATTAACACAGGGGTAGTGCTCTGACGCCCGAAAGCCAAGGTATTCCGGAACGTAGGAGCAAATGTGGAGGAGAGAAAAAGTGTGGCGTGAAAACGACCACGAGCAGAACTTTCTTCTGGTTTTGGGCGGTCGTGAGGAGCCTTGGCAGGGAGCAGCGATGTGGATCTGAAATTGTGGGCCAGATTTGTGTTATACTCAATGAACTTTTAAAAGATTTTTTCTTTAACTTACGTGAATAAACTTGTCTTAATTTTTGTATTGTGGGTTTGGTTTTCGCTGCTCCTTACCCGAGAGGTCTGAACTGAATTATAACTACGAAAAGAGATTTTCGTTACTATATATATATATATATATACATTTGGAATTAGTACCCCCTTCCACGAGGACAAGCAAAGGGGCCTCGAATTAAAAACCGATTATAAAAAGATAGTAGAAATGAAGGTAGATATTACACTATTTTAGTGAAAGTAATAGAAAAAAAATTAGAGAATTTCATTTTAAAGTTATTTTACTACACTTTTGGCCTACAGAATTAAAAAAAAACACGAATTATTTAGTCGCTTCTTTGTTACTTGTGATGAGAATATGTATATTTAAAAATAATTAATAGTCAAATTATTCCCATATAAACTAATAGATGGAGTGTGGTGTTTCAAAAAAATTGTTTTTAAATATGGGTTGAAATTAAATTAAGTTCAACGCAGAAACGAAGACTTAATAATAGATTTGAAAATATTTAATTGAAAGATTTAAAGAGCTGAAGGAATAAATGTGACCGATAGCACACAAACATAATCAGCTTCGTCTTAAAAAATAAAGTATTTCTTTCGAATCTGAAGTAATTTAATGGCTTTATTCTGTTTAATGCTTTGAAGAGAAAAATAATTGCACCAGAGAATACGATTTGACTAAAGGAATAAATACTAAGTATCTTTCAAATCCGATTAAGAATTTAACATTATATTCAAGTCCATAAACAGAGGCAGGCCTAATGAAAGTAATTGTCTTACAGAGAAATTTTCGTATACGTTCAGTTATGAAACACAAGAGGGGAACATTGACAAGGGTTCAACAAGCCAATTATAGACTAGATATTTAATTTACAAATAATTTCTCCAATAAACCGACTAGGTTAGTCGCAATTATCTCGTGCCGTTCTGTTATTGTTAATTATTAGGTTATGTGGGAAACGTCACCTTTACGATACCATAAATGCAATTACCTATTTTTATTTATCTAGCAATGTAACCAAGAACTACAATTATTAACTAAGAGTTAAGTAAATCGCAGTCTTGTTGAATGAAGTCTCCCGGTGACTGCAAACTTTTCTCTCAAGGAAGACTCCATAGTTGGGAAGCACTACGGGATGGTCACTTGGGGAATAGAGGAACTCAGCTTCGTCGTGTCGTTCTTCTCGTCGTCCCGCGACTCTGACGAAGTTTGGGGACGAGAAGAAAATTCATCACGAGTGAGGTTGAGAAGATAGATATACCACTATAACAATTGCAGGCGTGGAAGACGTATTACCTGCGTTTCGTACGAAGGACAATTAACGCGTCTCCGGAGAGAAATATATGACTGACATTAAATTGCATAACATTACATCAATAAACGATGACTGAAATTGGGTATCAATTCCTTAATATCAACTTTGAAATAAACAGTCATTACAACATTAGTACTTATTGTGGTTTTCAGCACTAAGACAAGACTGTGCAACCTACCATGCAAATCTATATTACGCAAGCCTTTTCATTTCATTATAACTAGCAAATTCACATTCTCCCGAATCTACTTATCGAATGCCATCCTTGACCTCCCTCTTCTGTTATTACCCCACACACTTCTCTCTAATGCTAATTTTACAAGCCCCTCGTGTCTTAAAACGTGGCCTATTAATCTATCCCTTCTCTTAGCCAACGCCCTACATATTGTTCTCTTTTCCCCTATTCTGTTTATACCTTCCTTGTTTTTGATTCTATTCATTTCAAAGGCTTCTATTCTTTTCCTTTCCCCGACTCCTATCGTCCACGTTTCGCATTCATATAACGCCACGATCCATACAAAAAATTTTAGCAACGATTTCCTAATATTCGTAAGTCAATTCCTCTTTTTCATGAAAGCCTTCCTTGCCTGTGCTATCCTACTCTTTATGTCTACTATACTTCTACAATCCCTACTTATTACGCTTTTCAATTTTCCGTTTTAACCTTCTTCGTCGCTTGTTTTATATATATGATAAACATGCGCAATAGACTGCATCCAATCTTACTCCTTTCTTGATTACGGCTTTCTTTTCTTGATCTTGTATTCTAATTAGTGCTGCCAGTCTTCTGTACAGGTTATGTATAAGCCTCTTTTCTCGATATTTTATTTCAGTGATATTAAAAATTCTAAACAGTTTGTTCCAGTTCCACCCATATAAAGCCACGCTCTATACGAACGATTACCTAATATTCACAGTTGTATTACCCGTAAGTAAATTCATTCTTTTCCGTGAGAGCCTTCCTTGCGTGTGCTATCCCACTCCTTACCTCTAACATCTCTATTTATTACGCTTCCCAAGTAGCAGAATTCCTTAACTTCCGTCAAAATATCTCATCTCAATCTAACACCCTTTGTTATTTCACTGTTTCCCATACTACACTCCATTACTCCGGTTTTTCCACTATTAATCTTCAAATTGAACTCTTTCTCCATGGCCACGTTGATGCCATTTATTATGGTTTTCAAGTTTTTCTTCTGACTCCCCTAATACTACAATATCGTTAGGCAAGCGTAAGGTTTTTATTTCTTCTCCTTGCAATATGATTCCTTTTCCAAATTCCGTTTTAACTTTCTGTTCCATATATATAAGTTAAACGTGGGTAACAGACTACATCATTTCCTTATCCCTTCCTTCTTTCTGCTTTCACAATTCCATATATATGTTATGCATGGGTAACAGACTACATCATTTCCTTACCCCTTTCTTCTTTCTGCTTTCTCAATTCTAATTACTGCTGACTGCCTTTTGCAGATGTTATGCCTTCTTTATCCATATTTTAAGCCTGTTTTCTTCATAATCGTTAATAGTGTTTTCCAGTTCACATTATCAAATGCCATGAACGTAGGCCGGTTTTATCTTATCCTGTTACTTAAAATTAGACGCAAAGTCAATATTGCTTCTCTTGTTCCTACATTCTTCCTAAAACCGAAATGATTTTCTCCTAACTCGCATTCTATTTGACGTTCCACTGCGAGGTCAATCTGGCTGTGTCGTGCAAGCTCAGTCCAGAAAGCAGTGACATCTAGAGCCACTCCGTTTTTATAAATTAAATTATCGAAACATGACGTTTATAGTACGGTATTCCAGATAGAACCCATTCAAGTTACGTAAAAAAATGAGTATGTAATTTAAACAGAGGATTGATTTTCGGTTCTTTCTGATAGGTATCTCAGCCCTTTGGATTTAAAATGAATATTCTGCTACTGTTAACACCTAGAGCACAGGCGGTCGGCAGAAAGGACGTAAACGACGACGCACCAAGATGATCTTGACGGTGTTGGTAGTTGTTGCGGGTCTTCTTGCGAAGTTGGGGGTCGGCGTCCAGTCGAAGTGACCCACAGGCCATGACGCTCGGATGATGGATAGCCTCATTACACGAGTTACTGTGCGACACGCGCTGCCGCTTTCAAAAAAAAATGAAAGAAAGAAAGATCGATGCGACATTCGATATGCGAGTGGCGTTAGCATGGGGCCGTGACGCGACAATTGCGACGCGTCAGAATCTGTCTTCTGCATTACAAGCCGTTACAACCAACGAGGACAATGAAACAAATAAAAATATACCATTATCGTTGGGAAAAATATTTCATGGCGTTAACAGAAATCGGGAACGATATAAATGTGTTCTTACTCCTCAAATTAAAGCTACGTATATGGACGATACTACTAATAGAAAATCCTTTTCCACGCAGTGGTAATAAGACAATTACAGCAAAATCAAGCAATTTCAAACTGTTATCCAATTTTGAATTAAACCAATGTTAAATCAGAATATCCATACAAATTTAATGGCAATTGTTTCACTTTGAAGACAAAAGCAACAAATGGAATTGAAATCAAATCCTTTAAAGATTAAACTGATGAGTCCTGATGTTTCTGCAACGTCTACCTACAACTACGTAATACTAATACAATTATAGTATAATAGTTGCGTTCTCTATGT
Organism: Eucriotettix oculatus; assembly: GCA_034510155.1. Taxonomy (NCBI): domain Eukaryota; kingdom Metazoa; phylum Arthropoda; class Insecta; order Orthoptera; family Tetrigidae; genus Eucriotettix; species Eucriotettix oculatus. Next base: position 48,970,732 of record CM067376.1, on the reverse strand, counting down.
TTTCAATATTACGGCTATTTCTATGATTACTGTTACAGTTAACAGTTCAGCCTTTCGTATTTCACATCGCCACACGACCAAATCAACAAATATTTGCATTTATAGAGCTTGACTAATAAAGTAACTGCAGTCTGTAGTAATCCTATACCAAATCAATATTAGTTTAACTTTATGTATGCCCGGCTCGTTGAAATGAGGAAAAAAACGCTGATGACGTCATATTACGTCACGTATCCGTGCCAGCGATGTAATATTTTTCTTCATAGCTTTTGCAATAAAATATCATCACATCTGCCGCTAATAATAAAGAAACAGAGGTTTGTTTTGAATTGTCAAGTTTTCTAAAGAAAAAATGAACTGAATAATACTGTTTTATTATTTTCCCAACTCAAATATAAACAACTCGTGTTTCCATAAATTAAATAATTCTAAACGCAGGCAAAGTAATTTCGTATGTGTTTAAAGCATTTTCTGTTGCGGCTTCCATTAATAAAATTGGTGCCTAAATTGGTGAGGATACTCGTCTATGGCTGGTTGTCCCCTGCGGCGTTTTTCATTACTCACGGACGCTCTAATGAAATGACCCACGCTGTCCTCCGCCGTTTGCCTCGTCTGGAATATAAAATCCCCTGTGCCGTGCTGTTCTGTGCGTACGTTTGCTTCTCTTCCACCACGAAGATATATCGCACCCCGGAGGAACGCGACGGATTACCGTACAATGACACTGAAGCAGTGCGATGAATGGAACTCACTCCGTAACACCAAACCAGATCCACTTGAAACATGAACCACAATGACAAATTTGGTCCGCTGTATAGCTAAAGAATGAACGGGTCATTTTACAATCACACGTCAAACGATTCTCCCCATTTTCACGTTAACGGTTCTGAAGCACACAACGTTCGGAATTTTAAATGAGCTATTATATTTATCTCTACGAAAAATATTTTCATATCCAGTTTAGCAGCAGTGCATTATTAAGCCAAAAATATTTCAGTGGAATTTCAGTTAGTGTGTATATTTTATTCTGAAATGTTAGTGAATTGAAAATCCCACCATAGAAAGGATTTCTGTCCAATTTTCATAACTTCAGGCCGTAAAGACAATCCTTTTGACGGTTTTGGAAATCGATAACGAGGTGTATAACGAGTCCCCACAAAGTTTCCAAATTAGTTGCAGTATTTTTCCATGGATTTATACAGACTCGTTTCAACAGGAAATGTTTTTCATATTGCTTTTGATGTAAGAGTGTGCAAAGTTAACAGAATTGAATTTACTCAAATACTTAGGATTCAGTGCTGCTTAAGGTGCAATTACAGTAGATATCCGACATAAAAAGCATATTCTGTATGGTATCCATACCAATAAATAAACTATCCTCTGGAAGTTTGTCTCGAATAGGCTCGGCAACGGCTCAACGGATTTCAATGAAAATTTGAGGAATGGAAACAGGAATTTTATCTTATTTTCCTGTTTGTTTCATTTGGATATCTTTCAGAATTCAGAAGATATTAATATAAATATTTATAAACCAATTGAATTGCCGCGTGAAAGCCTGAGTGAAAACCAACTGCGAGTTATAAGTCCTATTAGGCGTTCGTATTCTATTCATATGAATTACTGTGTTATTATAAACGTAATTTTGGCAGCATGATAGAGAGGGGGGCGAATATTCACACTCTATCTATTGTTGCAACTGGATTCATGCTGTAATTGAAGTATTGTTGATAAACGACTCAGTCTCTGAGAAATAATAAACTTCTTTGGATCGTCGATACGATGTATAACGTAAAATGGTTTCATGTGTCGCATCAAATAAATTTTAATATTTAGTAATTGTTCATTTTTTAAATCAAATCAAATAAATATAATTTATCCCAATATAATTGAAGTTTCTATCTGTTTGGAAGTTTATATCGAATTGAAACTCGTGAAAGTGGGACGTGTTCAAAATCAACAGCGAGTTATAAGGTTTGCCCTGAAGGGATCATAAATAAGTGATAGAATACGTTTTATATATTCAATAAATTCAACTTAGCATAGCTAGTTTTGTAATAATCGTCACAAAGCATTAATTTTCCTAACAAATCATTCATGTCACCATAACGGAAATCGATATTTTTAATATATGTGTGTATGTGCCTATAACTGTGAATTTTTCAAATTATATTTAATGCATTTTACAAAAAAATTAAAATATTTTAAAAGTTATAGTCTAATTTGTTTGTAAAACTCAAAAGAAATATCACCATAGAAATTATTTTCATGTTTGTGAGAAAATGAAAATATTCAAAATCCTTACAAACATAATATTTTAATATATAAGTCCTAAGATTTGAAATATTTGTTATATACTTGAGGAAAATGGTAAGGTAAGAAACAGTATTATTCACCGCTTAAGGCCTGTTTCTAACTACTGTAAAGTACAGTGACCACGCTTACTTCTTTATTGTACGGTGTGTATTTTGGACTCCGTCTAGGACCCCGCGAGACGATTCAGGTGATTTAACTATCAATAATATTTTTCACTCCCTTATGGTCTCTTAAGTTACCATGCTGAGGAAGGTTATGGATTTGGATATTACGGAGTTTAATTTGGGAAGTTTGATGTTATAGTGGATGACGGAATTTCTACGGTACCAGGGAGAGATTTTAATGGTGCGTAGGATTATGTTATGTTTGGTTTGAATTTAGGCTGAATGGATTTTGGCTGTTGTTCCCCATATGGACGAGTCAGTTGGTTTGTATGAATGGATTTTGGCTGTTGTTTCTCCATATGGACGAGGCAGGTGGTTTGTATTATGGAGAGGTATAGGAGGTGTTTTGTGCTGATGGTAACATGGGATTTTCTGTTTAGGAAGGGATATAGGGTTCCGAATTTTTGGTTTATTTTGGGAGTGGAGAAGATTAATATGAGGATTCCAGGAAAGTTTTGAATCAAACATGATTTCGAGGTAGGCGGTTTCTGTTCTTGTAGGGGTTAATTAATTGTTTAGATAGAGGCGAATTTTGGGAGGAGGGATTTTTGTTAGTGTGAATGGGACGGTTATTGATTTGGTGGGGTTGATACTGATTCGCCATTGTTTGGACCATTGTTCTAGTTTGTTGAACGCTGATTGTTGTGGGTGGAAATTGGAGATGAGAGAGGAGGTTTCATAGGAGTGTTGGGATGTTGAGGGATATCGTGGGAGAAGATGTTGTATAGGAAGAGGGCAATGACACTTTCTTGGGGGACGCCAGCCGCGATTGAGTGTGGTTGGGAGAGGTGGATATTTATTTTGACAGAGAAGGTTCTGTTAGAAAAAATTACTGTTTATGCAACGAAAAAATGTGTGTAATATTTGCGTTCTTATTTATTAATACATATTGTTGTTTTGTCAGTTTTATGTTAATTTTTCACACTTAAATATGAATTTGAAATGAAGTAGACAGGAAGCGAAATCGGTATGAAGAGGAAAGTTTTATGCTTTAAGAAGGCGTCGATTGCAAAGTGGATGAACCACTATTAGATAACACCATGATTCATACCATTATTCGCTATTTTTATTTTGTTTAAATTTAGATATAATGCACTGTAATTAACGCAAACGCGATCAGACCATGCGAACGCCAGTAGTGTAGACTTGGTGATTCGCTTACAGTTGTAACGGCTGAGTGTTATTGGGCCAGCGGCACGTAACACTGTTACACGTTAATCTCCTCACGCAAACAGCACTAGAGTTGTGTATTCCAGTGGATATTTGTTGATTGGTCGGGGTAAGTAACAAGGTATGCTGGTAATGAACGGGTCGGGATTGAATTGCTATCGGAGCTCCATACACGTACCGAAAAGTATTTGATCGCCGCTTTATAAGAGCGCTGCATCGCTGTAATGTGAGAGTTTCTCAATTTATTTCAGGATGCAAACTTTTGTTAGTACGAGTCACGGGGGAAATTTATGCCACAACTATATTTTCGAACGAAACACGTAACTTATAAAAGTTGAGAGAGCGCGAGCTATTAATCTCTAGTTTCACTCGTTTATGGGTTGCATAGAGTCTCGTACACGTGACACTAAAGGAAATTTACGTCCTTCATATTTATGACACAATGAGGGTTAATAGTTCACGTGACAGCTCTAAATGTACTTTAAATATAAACTGTTGTAAGTTTAATTGCCAGATATTTCGAATGCTTAGGCTGACAGTACTTCTAGTAAAAATACATTTTGACTTACAAGGGATATTACAATTATTCAGTTTCATAAAAATTAATTTCGAGTAAGACGTTAGACTATAATTATTTCTAAAAAATTAAACAAAAACAGAAGTGCAAACGGATATCAAATTAAACTGAAAGCGAAATTGAGTGTCACATAAATAATAGAATTAATTTAATATATTGTACTCATCATGTGTTTGACGGAGTTGTGTTCCGTTTCAGTGAAGATAATATCATTGAAATAAAATAGAAACCTGGAAAAGACGCTGTTATAATTCATTAATTTTTTTATTTAAATGTCAGATTAATTATTTAGATTTTATTACATTTTATTTATATAAATAACTGCTCTTATTCAAGGATTATAAATTTTATGTTTCCGATTCTTAAATTTCATATTCATAATTATAATGTCTTAATTAATGATACTGACTAAAATCCTATAAATTCAAAAAATTGTAGCCATTTTGTGTATTCTTAATTACAGCTGTAAATGATCAAAATACGAAAACGTTCTAGCACTACCTGCGAATTTAAAAGTTTGTAAAGGGTATTTATTCAATTATTTACATGTTTAAAAAAATTCAAAATAATAATAGTATGAAAAAGCCGTGTTCAGGTTTTCAGATTTGTGTTTACATAAATATTTTATTGTTTACTATTACCACTTTTGATTGCTAGATATTTACTTACAAGCAAAAGTATTGCATAATTCGGTAGCTCAAGTACAATTAATTTATTAAAAAACTAGAATTATAAGTAAAAAATACCTACTGAATGAATAAAACCCCGTGACCTCAATTTTTAAATAACACTATATTAACAACTTTAGTATAATTTTATAAAAGTTTTCTAAAATTATGATAATAGATGAACTGATGCTAAATGTTTATAAATCATTCATCAACTGACGATGTTAAGCGCAATGTCCTAATCAAAATAATAAATATTCTTCAAGGAATAAAAATATATATTATGACTGATTATGAATATAGTAGTAATTTGGGTTTTAAATCAGTCTCTGTTTTTACAAATTCATTATTAAATAATATTTAATAAATTTGCTAATTTTATCAACAGCAGCTTTCAAGAAAAACTGTGCCATGTGCAACACAAAATCACATTTACTTTTGTAAAATATTTTATTTAAGATATAATATTTTTTTTAAAAAATGTTTCTCTACTTAATTATCGTATTATAAAAAATTTTGAGACAAAATTGAAGGTTTTTTAAATATAAACACATTTTATTTAGACTTTTTAAAAACTATAATTCATTTATAAAATCTTTGTAGGTGATATTACATTTTATTGCAAATAGTAAAAGAAAATATTAATAATTTTAGTAGATCGAAATGCAACCGAAAGTGTATTTTAAAATTATTAATAATTTAGATCCGTTGTACATGAGTTTCAAAATAATATGCTAATTTAACCCAAATATCAAAAATTTCATTATAATACCAAACCACAGATTTCAGTCATCATTTCCAATCTTAGACTTATCAAAATGGTCTTAAATAGGTTGTTGTTGTATTTTTTGATAGTTGACGCATAATAAAAGCTGTCAGATGTTCCTGAGAAAATACTCGAGCAGACTGTTGTGAAAAGTGAATTAATCGGTTTATTACTATCCCAGGAGATGCAGTTTTGCTTCCGACTTTTCTCGCTTCCCCTCACGTTTGCACAAAATAAATGCGGAAAAAGCATGCTTTGAAAATTAATGTGATTTAAAGGGAAAGCTCTGAACTTGAGATTAATCTCCGCCTGAAATTACATTTCGTATAAATTATTAAAGTGGCATGTAGCAGTTGCTTATTAAGATATAAATCTTTCAGGAAATTGAACTTCACATAAATTACAGCACTGAAACAATGTTTTCACTGTTGGACGATTGGACGTACATTAAATTATTTTAACTTTGCTATATATAACGTGAAATTAATTTAATACATCATTCTTCTGTTCACAAGAAACCAACACGTTTAAGTAAAGAAAACCTTAATATTACACTAAACACGAAATGTTAATTTACTCTGAAAATCTTAGGACTTCATTAAAAACGTATATTTGAATCTATTTTCGTACATTCAGTTTTTATTTCTTGGCTTTGACATGTTCTAGCTGCCCAGTTTAGTAATGAGCATGTGGATGCTATATTTTTATAGCAATTTTAACAAAAGAAACAATGCTAATTTTAACTGGAAAATATAGTTTATGAATGAATTTAATGTGTAAATTCATATTTTAATAGCCAATCTTAACACAATATACAATATTTTTACAGCAGTTGTAGCAATTTTCAGATTAGGAAACGACTATGGATGATATAGGAGTAAATTACCGGAAGTGAACAACAAACTTATAAAAAGAAATTTTATGGGTTAGCAAACGTTGGTGAAATGCATTGACTTATATTAATAATCACAACCAGAAGTTGTACAGTTTATTGTATCAATTCCATTCATTAACTCAATTCATGAGAAATAGGAAACAAATAGTCACATTTATTTAGTTACATTATAATGTAATAATCTATTTTGTAAGAATCCTGGTAATTTACCAGACACACATAATAAATCCTGACGTACTGAAAATGTTTGGCAATTGTTCTGAAAATATTTTTTCGGTAAAGATTCTGCGTGGTTACAATCTTTGTTAAAATTAAGAATAATATATTGCATTATATTAATTTACGGCTAAGATTTAAACTTCATTTCGCGTATTCGTAAAACAGTTATCTCCGAACTTAATTTAAGCACTTAATTCAATTTACGTTTCAGAAGTAACGTAACACTGAATTAAAATTATAGTCAGATTTAAATAAGAAGTCCGATGATGGTTTTGTGATGTGATAAATGTGACCATTATTGAACCAAATCACAGCGTTTTAAACTATAGACGAGCCAAGCAAGGTTGCTGAAAAAGTGACCTTGGGATCTTATGAAATTGTTTTTTTATCTATGTGGCAACAAAGCCTCCCTTCGTTCACACACCAGCGGACTTCTTATTTAAAACTGAATGTAGGTATATTTTATAAAGAAGATTGTGTACACAGCATAACTATAAATTTATCAGGTACGAAAGGTCCAAGTGAGTAAACAGAGATTGTAGCGTCATGAACAGGGATATCTGCTGAGTAAAGACTAGGATTCTATATTGGCTAATCTAGGACAAAACTTTGCACAACATCCCTGTCCAATAATAACACAACCAAGCAAAGGCAATGTTTAGCTGCGTTGAAAGATTGGAAAGTTTGGATATATACCACCTTAGGCCGGGTGTCAATCAGACGCGAGACGTACCACGCGAGCATGGGGCGGAAAAAACGGACGCGATAACTACAGGTCAGTATTTGACTTCCATGAACATTCCAAAGTGCGCAATAGAAACATCATGACTAAGTTTTCTTTGAAACCGGGTGGAAACTCAAGAACTACATATACCATTTTAATATAAGTTACTTATATGACTTAATTGAATATTGATCAATTATTTATTTTTCTACATTCTACATTAATAAAACAAATGGCTAAATTTATGGTCCGTTAGAGATTTTTCCATCCAGATCCTTTTATCCATTTTCATAATATTCAAACCTCGGCTTTGGTTGAAAACATTACACATGTTTAATTTTTATTATTCTACGTGTCAGTGGGGAGATGCTGACTGAATCAATTGAAGTAGTGATAAAAATATTTATTTTAATCGTCCGATAGGGGTGTAGCGTATCAATAATTATTCTCGAAAATATATCTACTAATGTTAAGTGTTCACAGATTGGAGAAACGTGTCGATAGAACTTAAAATATACAGTAGTATATTTAAACTGTGGTTAAAAACATGTCGTTAAAATAATTTTTATTTTGTATCGACCTTTTTCCCAGCTAACAATATAATGATAAACACTGGAAGGAATATAGAAGGTTATAGATTCCTAAAGGACAGCGTTTAAGGTCCTGTGAAGCGGAGAACACCTGAGATTCCGCAGTGACCGCGAAGCTTTCGTTAGGTCGATACTTGCGTGGTCGACCCCTGCGGAATGTTAATGAATTCGAGGAGGAAAGCTCCACTCTCATGTCGTGTCGCGTCGTGTCGTGTCGCATCGTGTCGCACATGTATCTGGCTGCTCGCTTCAAGTCACTGACACATCCAGACACCATACCATCTGTTTACTTACTACCGAAATTTTCTCCTCGAAACTCATTTTCCCGGAGTTTAATTTGTCCGTAGTATTGAATGATCCAATGCTACAGAGAACTTCCTCGCTAGTAACTCTATCCTCCCATCTGATTTTCAGAATTCTCCTATAGCAGATATTAACTCACAAAATAATTAATGAATTTAATTTTTGGGTCTGCTACTTGTATAATTCAACAGAGAACAATATTTTTCTCTAGGGATATGCTGTGGATAGTAAATAAACTTGGCATCGAAATTTTTAACACACTAAAAAGAGCCAAATCAACACCTTATCATTATCCCCTGGCTTATCTAGACCAATTCCCTTGTATTAACTGTGCAATACCAACTTTATTATTTTCCACACTTAATACTACCTAATTTTATTTGATACTTCAGATTTGTCGTCACAAATTTTGTGTTTGAGCTTCCAGAGAACGGTTTGGAGTTGTTTAGAATTTTTCTCTAGTTTTCGCAACTTTATCTATCCCGTTTTCTAACTCTTATTTTTCACGCTGCCTTTCACTACTTGTTCTATAATTTTTTTTCCAAATTTTTAAAAGCGTTCACTCATTTCCGCTCTTAAATTGTCACTTTGCTTTGTATTAATGTGTCCAAAATTCGTTTCCATATTTGTAAAATTTTGGTCAATATTTGCTAGCAATTGTTCTAACACTCCCTCTTTGAGTGCCTGACTACCAGTATATTCCCGATCATCGCCGGGACATCTCCTAATAAAATTTGAGCTTCCGGCTTCATTAATCATATACGGTTCTGTTAATGTAATCCATCTCCTTGTGAACTATCCATTTTCGTTTTCTTTCCCGGTCTAATTTTAAAATTGTGCGTTCCGTTTCTCGATTTTATTTATATTCCATTTTTAAAAAAACGATTACAAAACTTCACCACAGCACAAGATAATAAAAATACCGCTTCTGGTGTTTCAGTTTCGAGCGTTCCTCAGATTTTGGTAGTGGTCTGTTTCCCTCCACTTTTGAAAATAAACTTTAATCCACAAATGGTGATTCGTCCGTGTGGCAAACGTAAATATTTAGGCTGTTCTTTTCTCTCTTACCGCTATATACCGACTTCAAATATACATTTGCATTTAATTTTACATCCGTACTTTATTTTTCTTTCGAATATATTTATCCTCCGAGTGGAGTTACTGTGAGAAAAAATTGCTACTTGTGTGAGTGACAGGGAGTATAAGAGAGAACATTGAAGTAACAGCAAAAATCGTTTAAGCAGATAATAATAATTCGCACTAATTAATTAACATAATTTGATTTTATAATAATATTAATAAATTTTATCGGGTATTCCAATCTCCTTAACAAATTAAATATAAACTGATTACATCTTATGGGGGAAAGGGTTAATAGTCAGAACTTATTAATATAATCCATTAACTCCGACAGAAATAACTTAAACCAAATTTGCACTATTTCACAGGCTGGCAGAGTTTCCTTGTAGACGAAAAGTAATTTTACGTTTAAAATAGTAGGATAATTACTTCGTACTTACAACATACTTAATTTCCTCGATCATTAAATTCCCGATAAGATCTTTACCAAATTTGACAGGACCATTGTCAACGAACTAGAAAGTTAAAAATACGATACACACTTTTAATGTAATCTATCCATTATAAGCACTATTAAAACCACGTTCAGACATAATTCTAAAAATAAACATTCTACCTTACACGAAACATTAAAAACCATCAAAATTTCAGAAATAAGAAAAATAATCCTGATATTTTAAGTATGACATTGAAATTTAAAATATTTTGAAGATTATATTTTGCTCGAAGTTCACTTCAACGAATAATAGGCAATGCAAGTTGAAATTAAGTGACTTTCTTTTCTAAAATCGATTTTAATGATATTTTACTCCTTTTATACTGTGCTGATTGAATTACATTATTTTTAAATAATTAATAATTATTGATAGTTAAATAGCAAAGATTAGTGCAACACACAAAGCAAGGAAAAATATTGAAGAGTGACGTAATCAAACTATTAGCGCTTGATATACAATGTTAATACTTTTCAGATATATACTTTAAAAATAATAACATTACTTTCCTTATATTTTATTATTGTACATTCCCTGGAAACTCATTCCAATTTTTCACATACCGCTATTATGAAGGTACTTGTATCGGGAAAACAGATTTTTATGATTTCATCGAAGAAAGATGCTGCCCATGGAAAAATCATATTCTACACTTCCGCGTCTCATCGTGCGCCTTTCGACGAACTTCATTAATCTTTCCATCTTTCCATCACTCATTATCGCTTCCCCATGCGCCTTACATAATTACCGATGAATGTTTCCAGACGTAATATTCCTTGCATTCAAGAAATGTATCACTTATCTGAATTCACAGTCGGCGTATCGCTCAATTATTTTAAACTTTTTAGAACGCTCCAACCGAACAAAAACACAAACTTCTGACGCCACAGTTTGCATACGCTTTTCTGACAATATTGTAGTATTAAGGGAGAAGAAAACTTGAAAACCATAATAAATGGCACGAACGTGGTCATGGAGAAAGAGTTAATACAGGGAAAACCAAGATAATATAGTGTTGTATGGGAAACAGTGCAAAGGGTGTTAGATTGGGAAGGGATATTTTGAAGGAAGTTAAGGAATTCTGCTACATGGAAAACATAATAACTAGGGATGGTAGATGTCTAGTAGTCATAAAGCGTAGGATAGCACAGGTAATGAAGGCTTTCGCCAAAAAGAAGAATTTACTCACGGATAATATAAGTGTGAATATTAGGAAATCGGCCTATAGAGTGTGACTTTAAATGGGTGAGAAACGTGGACGATAGGTGAAAGAAGGGAAAGAATAGAAGAATGTGGAGTTAGAGGAGAATGCTAAAAATCAGATGGGTGGACAGAACACTAACGAAGAAGTTCTAAACAGAATAGAGGAAGAGCGACTAATATTGAGGACGTTCACCAAGTGATAGCTTAATAGGCCACGTTTTAAGAGTTGACAGTCTTGTAAAATTAGCATTAGCGTGAAATATGTGGGGGTGATAACATAAGAGGGAAGTCAAAGTAGATTATAGGTGCAAGTTAAGTGGAAATGAAAAGGCTTGCGCAAGATAGGCTTGTGCATAAAGGTTTGCATCAGACCAATCTGAATACCACTTCAACAAGTAAAATAAATTAAATAAAATTATTGTATTTGTGGAATTAAGTAGTGGTTACCAATTTTGAATGTAATAAAGTGTAATTAGAACCATCTAACAAACGACTAGATAATTTTTAAATAGTGTCATAAAAATATTCAAATGTATTATAAATTCTAAGTTATGGAAAAGTACAGGTAATTATTTTTATTCTTCATTAATAATAGTTTTTACACTTAAAAATTTTGGTTCCAGTAAAATTCAGAGTCGTGGTCATTTATGGTGAAAGGAGCTCTGATTTATGCCGAAGAAATGAGACTGAGACTACGTGTATATGTCCTTTAATATAAAATCTCCAGCCAGTCACGGGAAGGCTGTTGTAAAAACTGTGGCAGAGTGCCAAGGCGTGTTCCAGGAATGTCCACTCCAGGCCGCAACTAGAAAAATAAATGGGGGACAGCCTCTCCGTTATTCTGCTTCTAAATTCCTGCCACTCTACATTAAAAAAAAATCAGCGCCGCCGTGTCTACTACGCCAGCTTGGAAATTATCCACTTCTAAGCAGAGACCAAACATATTTCCAAAGTGATACGATGATCAAACGAAATGGTTCCAAGAAATTCAAAGAGACAATCTCCAACACACGTGAGCTTCCTAAAAGTTAAGTTCATTTAATGAGAACTAATTTTGCCAAGTTTGATATCGTCAATATCCGCGACGCGAAACCTACAAATACTTTTACTTCCGTTTCTCAAACCAATAATTTGATTTTAGATACATAATAATCTGTTACAGAAAAATAATTTTACAGTCCTTATCAGGCGGTTAAAACTTTGCTAATAAATATTCTTACTTTTCCAAATAATTGTCACATACAATCAGGCTGATGTTAAGGAGGTAAATATTTCATACATACAAATATTTAAACAGCGAAACGTAGAGTTGTCTTTCTATTTGTCTGTGTGATAAGTAGGTAATATTAACATTGAAATGTTTCATTGTAAGACTACCTGGGTGATCAGCGTTGCGGGACATTATTGTATTTATCTTAGCCCATAAAGTATTGATCCGTCGCTAATCCCTTAGTCAATTCGTGATTTTTACAGTCATCGACAGTGTCACGTGTTTGATCAAAACCTCTTACAGTAACTTAAAAAGTTATTTAAAATCGGTTACGTTTCATACTCTGCAACCATGATGCTATATACTAAGTGAGGAGAAATATTTCCAGCACACTAAGAGCGTGACTTCATCCATGCTTATAGATGTTAGGGATGTTCTCTACCTATCTAGGGTTTGTTCCTGAATCGTAACATTCTTACCAAGCTTGTTAACCACGTTAAGGAATGTAAATGGAACCTTCTTTTTTAACGCATACTACTAATTGATGAACTAAACCTTAACCGGCATGTTGAATGTTATAATTCAACTCAGTGACGTCCCCGACACAAGTTTGGCACTAATGATCTCCTAGATTCGTACCCTTAAGAGTGATCCAGAAGCTGGCAGAAATAAGCTAAATCCATACATAACGTTTTTCTTGATTTAAATTTTCCATCTTCTCCCCACTCCCTCAGTTATGGATTTGTGTAGTGTCTTACCCGTAAGGGACAGGGTTACAAATTTTTTATGAAATTTCTCTGCCAGTTTAAGTTATGAATGAAGAACATACCAAGAATATACCAAGAAACATGCATTTTCTCTTTTATATAAATTGTAGCGCAGTAGGACTTTCACCAATATTAATACTATTTATTGAATTTTAAATTAGATAAAATTTCATAAGATCATCTCGCTGGCCAGGAAAAGGGGGGTTTTCCCGGCGCCGGGATGGCGACTCGGTGATATACCTGAATATGGGGTTTAACGGTATACTTGTTATTGGCTGAGGGAGCGTTCACCTTTGGAAATTTCTAGAGACACTTTACCTGTCTCATGAAAAATCTCCCGCGCTTGACGGAGAACTCACGATGATTGGCAGGAAAATGTCATGTGAGATAGCGTTTCCCCTTCGGAGGGGGCATATACGGAGTTTAGCTGCGAAGGTGAGACCTGGAAAATGGAAAGTATAAAGTATGGACTGGGCTGATTAGTCGAGGAAGCAACGGAGAAGTATAGTATTGATTGACAGGTTGAGGAAGCAGTGGAACAGTTGACTTGAAACATTGACAAGAGGAGGAAGCAGAGAAGAGCATGGTTTGACAAGTCGAGGAAGCAGCGAAGAAGTAAGGTGTTAACTGCGATGAAGATAACGAGGGAAGAAGGAGGAAAAACTGAGTAGCACGACTTCATACCATTATTTACCGGCAGCTTAAGGTCAAACGGAAGGGAGAGGGAAGAATGCGCATGGTAATCTCATCCAGACGCAAATAAAAACAATACAGGTTCGTCCACTGAACGAAATAACTGCTGCACGTGGTTACCCAAACAATAATTAACCCTGAAAATTTTAAAATCGCCCCTTTAATTTCCTTATTTATTATTTTGTTTGTAATCTTCGCTCAGGATCACATTTAAAATTGTTTTTATATATAAATAAATGTATATATTATATCCTAAAGTAAATTAATTTAAAATAGCTAAAATAATACCCTCCTTAATCATTGTACAACATATTAAGTATAAACCGTAACTGTAACCAGCGAAGCGTCACAGTAGTTTACTTCTGTAGTCACAGTCCATCCTACACGTTTGGTTAGGAGTATTTGTATGCATCTATGTATGTACATCATAACATACTACAAAGCACTGCTGGTTAGTAGATAGTAAAGACCCAGCCGAAGCCTTATAGATCACTTTCATAAAAATGTAATGGGCTATAAGTACATACTGTAACTAATACGATGAGTATAATACATATGGTAATGTCTTCAACAGTCATTGTTGTTCAAACTGAATCATTTTTTTGATAAAACACACTGGGATGGGAAAACTTTACTCTCGTATTCCATTTTTTATACATCTTATTGGCTATGTTCTTTAAATTTTTCTTTTGTTTTAATAATAACTCAACTATACTGAAACCAAATTCGTATTCTGATTTTAACGTATAGTTTTTTGTAAGAAAATTTTATATCTATATTCTTTATACCAAAATTCCTTCCGCGTGACAGAAAAGTTTTCCAGAACGATTAATGTGACTGCCTTAAGACGGGGTTCGTTCAAAAAGTATTATTTTCGACATATAGATTTGTCAATTGGAGAATAACGCAATTAGGTGAAGTATTATTCACTTTACAACTATAATACCGATTAAACTCTTGATAGTGCTCCAAGATATTTCATTTAAGCATATTCATAATGAGATTTTGTATTTTGGAATGGATCCATATCGTTACGCTCTGCTGATGATTCCGTTCCCAGTGCTCTCCGAGATGATTTGCAAAGTACCCCATCGTTGGGTTTGTATTTTAGAACCAATAACAAAGATGTCTCATGCGAGGACGTGGAAGGTATTCTCCCCCCGTCCCCTTGACTCTCAGTCAATAATATCCTGTCTTTATTTAGCGAAGAGTTTTCGCTCGTAGCGGCGAACAAGAGGGACACGCTGTCCCAATATTAATCGGCGCGTTATTGAAATTTTTGCCTTTATTAACGCGACGCAGCAGTTCGGGGGGCGTAATAATACAGATCTTTATTTGCAATTAATAAAAGCTGCGCGCCTGACGACGGTCGCGTAATTGCGTTTGTTGGGTGTGAGTAGTGGAGCCTGTCACCCTGTGTGAACCCGTGTGTGAGTCAAGATAATTCATGTATTGTGGCTCGCTCAAGTTAATTGCCGATTATTGGGGAGGAAAGGGGGCGGTACCGCTTTCGCTCTTCTCTGCAAGTTTCCCTCGTCAATGGGAACGTGGAGAGGAAACGTAGCAGCAAACAAGCGCGGACTGAGAGAAAGCCGCAGAAAAAGGAGAAGGGGAGGGAGAGAGAGTGCTAGGGAAACGGGAAGAGGAAGCTGACAGGAAAAACGACTGCCGCAACCGACATACAATTAATACGTTTCACTACGTTACCAACACAACGTCATAGTCCACGCCTTGTTTTATGTCGGCTTGTATAGCTCCCCTGCAGCTGCAGACTACTTTAGGTTCTTTCATCAGCAAATAACTCTTCACATGCAGAGAAACCTCCATCGTAACTTTCTGAACGAATATTTTTCCGCTTCCATATTACGAGGTCGTATGCACGAATATGTAAGAAAACTCTGGAACATAGCGTATGAAGTTTACTTTTCATTTCACACACACATCACAATATTCCTTTAAATTCGAGTTTCCGAATTCATCAGATATGAACTTACACACTGCAAAATATAATACTCTTCCTCATTCCTGCGCTTTTAATATATTTTAGAATACAAGTTAATGGGTATAAAACATAGTGAATATTGAATTAGTGAACATTGCATAAATAAAATATATTGATACTCAACTATGAATACCTAAATTAGTCATATATAACCAGAAAGAGTTAAAAAATTTATTCATTATATTATTTTTATATTTGCCACGTTTTTGAGGACATATCAAACTTAAACCCTTTAATTAAACACCTTTCTCTAATTATCCTGCTATTTCCTACCAATTTAACAAAATAAATTTTGTATTTAGCTTCTTTTGATCAATAACCACAATTTCATTTACGTAATCTCAAGGTAGCTAATGGGAGTATAGTTAAACGATAATTTTATAAAAAATAAACTATTATAAGTGTGTAGAACAGAAGACCCCTCCTCAATTTAATTCGTCTTTCAGGGCTCAAAATTTATCAAATTGAACCAAGTATTCAGGCACAGGCGGAACAGATGCGTAATTTTCGGGTGTGGAAGGCACTGCGAAGTCACGGAGATTCTTGCCTACCATAAACGTCTGAGGATTAAGGATGGTGAGACAAAAGGGGACGATGACCTATGAAAATTTCCCCAAGGCTAGCCCCTTCCTCCAAAATTGCGGATCCTGTGATCTTTGGATAATACACGTCACTTTGGGGGTAGTGTTATACCATGTAGAGGTAAGAAATGAGACATTGGATGAGAGGTGCCAAGAATGTGAGAAAAGTGAATGCTCGTTGTAAGTTTGAAGGAGTCTGGGGGTAAGAAACACGAATACATAAGCAAGTTCAGATTTAAAGGACGAAGAAGTATTTAAGCATCTGATTGTATACAGATAGGGGTTCGATATTTAATCGGAAGCGATTGGAGAGTTGTTACAGGTTGAAGAGGAATTTCTTTCTTAAAAGACAATGATCTCTACTGCGCAAAGGACACGCCATGCTATAACTCCTGAACTGTTATTTACTAACTGGATACTAGTTAACAAAAGTAGCAACAGAGATTTTAGTTTTTGCCCTCTATTAATGTTCAAATATAATAGAGAACCTATAATCTAAAAACGCAATGAAGAATTAAGGATCCTAAAAAAACAGATGAACTATTACGGTTATGTTCATTATCGAACAGAAAGTTTTTAAAGTTTATGTTCTTTTTCGCGTATTTTAAATTACGGGAGGCTTTTCAAATATAACACCGTTATAAAACTGTACATTTATTTTTTAAACTACATATGTATTTTCTTTTGTTGAAACCGTTCCGTATATTGGCCTGAAACAAAGGTTTTTGATACTTTACAGTTAACCTCTTAAATAAATGCACGGGTAACAAGATTATTCGTGTTGTTCTGTAGTCGTCTCAGTTACGAATTCAGGTACATATTGCTCCATTTGGACGACGTTTCATTAGACGTTTCATATCCATATTATTTTTCTTTCATTTTTACGGAACTAGTTCCGCCGCAAAGTGCTTTAATTTGCGGCAAAGAGATCTTTTGAGGCAGGCCAGTGGTGTTTAACTAGAGGGGGTGGTTTGAAAGACCGCCGCGTCCATGCAAGTGACTGCGCCATTCGCAACAAGCCAAGTGAAAAATTAGCTCAGTGGCTTGTTGCGCGTTAATACAGGAACCCTAACTCCATTACGACGCTCCATTATTGACAATTTAGTCTCTCGCTGCCACAAAAGGTGTCAACTTCGACACCCAGCCAAACGTAGCGCAGAAGTGGGCAGATCACCTAAAATGCTTTGCAGACAGCGAAACGATGTTTCCGAAGAACTGATGTAAACGCGATGTATAACATCTGTTGAAATTATGTTCCAGTCAAATTTTAAATTAGAAAGTGGACGTGAACAAAATTAAAAATGTATGTTGACTGGGAACTGGTAAGTTTTTTATGTTGTTGTTGTAACCTATTCTGCTCAAGCCTCTTCATTTATACATAACTACCACATCCCACATACGCCCTAATTGATTAACGTATTCCATCCTTACATCCCTCATCTGTTCTCAACCCCCATGCTTACCTCAAATGCCAATTTTACAAGATCGTCACTTCTCGAAACGTGACATACTAATCTATCCCTTTTCTTGATCAGTCCTCCAAATACTTCTCTCTACTATTAGAGAATTTTTTATGTGACTTGAAAAACATAGAAAGCATGGAATTTCGCCGTTAGAAGTATGCTGTAGCACGTGCCATTTTATATGCTAATAAGGTCAGTATGTTTGGATCTCAAATTAATTACTGAATGTAATTTATAAGATGTAGACGATGTTTTATTAATGATCTTGGATTTTAAGAAGTGAATCTTGTGTGGCCTGTTTTATATAAAGTTGTCTAATAAGACGAGTCGATGTTGAAATGGAATAAAAAGCTAATTGTGAGAGAGTAACGAAATTCTACTTTAATTTGAAGGACCCCTGCTTTCCCTCAAAAGAGAAACAGATTTTTTTAATACCTCGCACACAGCTTCTATATTCTATTTCAACATCGACCCACTTAATTTGACAGGGAGATTTGTTTGATTGGTTTATTTTTATTGTATAGCCCGGTGGATATACTTAAAATACATTAAACTAATAACAAAACAAAATAAAGTATAAAAGTTTTATAAGAAAGTTGAAGAAAAGGGAAGAAAATAAAATAAGATAAAAATAAACAAGAAACATTCCGCTCCTTTACCCAAATTAAACTAAATATTTTTAATACTAATAATAATGTCCAACCGTTCTCTGCAAATTGTCCCTTGCTCTTCACTACACTTTAATTACTAAAATATTATATTTAATATATAAAAGGCCATACCCTTCCTAAAATATTACTTCATTTTTCACTCCACTCAATTTTCTTAAAATTAACCCTATTACTATTCTTATATTAATCTCCATCCTGAATAATTAATTATTTTAAATTGTTTCAAACACTGGGTATTTAAATAAAATATGTCACCTATCCAAACAGTGGAGAATGGATTCCTCGTCATTAATTTGGCTTTCGTCATAATCACTCTGTGCACATAATTTATTATTAGATGCACAAACAGTCTTCGAAAAAGTTTGAATCAATGATTTGATACATGAAATCCGAAAAATTTTACGCACAACCTAATTTAGCTTCCCATAGCATTACTTAAAACACATAAATTCAAAGCGAGCGTCAATGAAAGTTTATTTCGCATTAAACCGATGAAGTGTGGCGTATCACAGGGTAGCGTACTGCGCCCCTTGTTGTGTCCTGTACAATAAATGTCAATACCATAAATTTGAGGGAAATATATGCATTTTTAAGAAAAATGGTAAACTGGAGTTGTCTTACAAACAAGAACAGGTAGGACGTAAAAGTGATTGGTTCCTTTTTTCCTAAATAAGAAGAGCGCAACTTGTTAAGACATTCTCTCTCACAAGAAAATCTACTCACTAAACAAGAGGAACAGTGGGTATTATAGTGAGACAGTCAAATTAGAAAAACAGAAGATCCTGTGCTTATTACGTAACCAACACGTTTTGCAGAACTGTCTGTAGAACATGAGCACAAGGAAATTACTTACTTGGCGTTCTATCCAAGTAGTCAAATATTTATTACTAAAGGAATTTTAATTTGATTTTAATTGTGATAATTAGTTACGTTAGTATAGAAACGTTATTGAATAACAATAATGAAAATTAATAAAAATAATATGAAATTTTATCACTTGACGACTTCAATTAGAGGTTAGCTGCTATTTTGACTTCCAGAGTTTCTAGTCGATCCTGTGACGTTCGTATCTATGACTGCCAGTCTATTATAGTCTGACAGTTGGTAACCACAAGAACTAATTTGAGCTATCTACTTGTAGACAGTCCGACGGTAGGAACATTCCTCCAGAAATTATGTGGTAATAATCGAGCAGACTAAGTCCAAGTTATAATTGCATGGTCATTACAAATATTTCAATTTTCCAATTTTGTCAACAGAGTAATTTGTAATCATATTTTATACGTTGAAAACTTCGATGCCGCCGTAAATTTTCCTAATACTTTTCCCTGCTTTAATTTTTCTGTATTGACTGTTAATATAAAAGTTTGTTCCTTTATTAGACATGACGTTTGCGTTATTACCCAAATTTATTCATTTACTATTGCAATATTTTCAAATTATTTTGCCAGTTAGCCATTTCTAGTAACAATTGCAAGAGGAATGGAAGGCACACATTCCATTATATGACGTTGTAAATCTAATAATTACCGCTGGACTCAGCAATGTTCCATTGAAAACTGTTGTCTTCGCTTACAATTGATATTGGCTACATGCGTCTTCAAAAGTTAATCCAAAGGTAATAAAGGTAACTATAGTCAATAATTGAAATATTTTTAACTACCAATTATTGTATTGAAACTCGCAAACTATAGAGTTTGAGTTTCAAGTTTGATAATTTCGTATATAAATATAAACGATTCACTCAACAAGTATTTACAAAAAAAATTGAAATTATTAATTTTCAACTGTCAGAGGATTTACATATGTTCTCTTTCATAAAGTCTTAATTTATTTTTATTTAATTCAGAAGGATTTTGTGAAGTTTTTTCATAGACGCACAACATTGTTTTTTATTGGGTTGTTTATGGTCACGTCAACATGTTCTCTTCTTGGCGACTGTAAATACAGTCATTAAATGATACACATATATAACATTTTTAGTGACCTATTCTTGTAATGCCAGATATTCCTTGTCCAGTCCTGTGATAGGGAGAAACTCGAGCAGAGCGTGGATAGCAGCTATTGATATTGAAACTAAATCTCTTATTGTATTGCTTGCCAGTGTTTTTCTCCCACACCAGTCGTACTGACGTCATTCAAAAATAATTTGTTGGACTGTTAATGCAGACAGTGCAGTCATTCAGTGGTGAGCTGTACAAATTTACCAATAAATATTTGTGCTACCTTATATCATACAACTTTAGGATTTTCTTTTGGGATTTTGTTTTCCGTAAGTACATATTATATAATTTATATATAGGCATATTTAATTGATTTATATATTTTTTCATATCATTACTCAAATTATAATTATTTTTTTAGATCGCCTGAGGATGTTCCAAGTAATGGAACGAAACGTAGTGAAGTAATTTAATTAATAAACAATTTTAAATCTGACAATTTTTTGGCCGTAAATTTTTCACCTTCATTAATCGAAGTATAGTCAGAACAATTATAGAATTTGTTTTAATTTAATAGAAAATTACCCGATGTTTTGATCATTTGTGGAAAATCTTCAACAGTGTAAGTATAACATACAAATGAATAATATAAGTTTAATCGTTTCAATGGACAAATTTAGGTATCGTAAACATCTAAAAATTTAAATAAAACAATTTTTAGGTATACTTGGTATCAAAAATTTATAATGCAATCACCTACAATATACTAAGTTACCTACACACCAATTTCCTGGGTTCGATTCCCAGTCTCGTCAAGATATATCCAACAATACCCTATAATTCAAATTAAATTCCATAGCCTTCAAAGCTCAGAATATTCTTTTTTCCTAGTATTGTTGTATTAAAATATGTATAATTAGTCATTATTGGTTGTATTTTTAATATTTGTACACCTATTGAGGTAACAGAGAAAGTAGAAACCGTCACATAACTTTTATTCAATTGCTTAAAAGTTACTGCTAAATTCATTTATTTATAAATCCAATTAATAACTGAGTTTGAACTGCAAAACTGCAGTGACTCGCCGCCCCGAAAAACAGCCCACAGAGAACACAAATGACTGTAAAAATTATGGATAAAATACCACGCAAAAATCTAACACAGTCATGGAATACGAAATGGAAGTAATTTAAAGCCACCACGACCCATTATGAAATAAAGGTCAAGAGAAGAGACCGAATCAACTTATCGAAAATAAGAATCTGGACATACAAAAATGACATATCTTTACATCATAACGAAAAACCTCCCAACGATATGTATCCAGTGTAGTATCCAGATTACAGTTCAACAACTGATAATGAACCGTCCAAAATTTGAGGAAGAGAGGAAGGAAACTCTGAAAGAAAATGGCATCAACAGAATTAAGTGACAAATGTCAAAAAATTTAATCAAGTTCCTGAAAATAAAACTAAATTGTACCCTGAATTTTGATTTATAAATTAGAATTAACATGTAAATTTTAAATTTACAAATGAATACATAAATGTAAAGTTAAAATTGTGTATGTAAAATTTAAATTTAGAGCTTAATAAATAAATGTAAAGCTAAAATTGTATAAGTCCCTAATGTCTGTATTGTTGACGCGACCAAGAAATGAAATAAAAAACTCACATAAGTAAATATAGTTGTTAATATACAATAGTATTATAACAACACGTATCACTCCATATTCGGAATGTGTCATGTAAGATGATAGTCCGCAGTCGTCCTGGTAGGCCAAGGCCCTTAATGGGCTTCAGAGCCAACGATGAAGTATTATAACATATTCTGTAGATACTTTAAGGAATTTGCGCTTCATTGATCACAATTGTTCATAATTACAATAGTTTCTTATAATCATCAATATTTTTGACATTGTGTTTACTTTAAAATTAAAGCTATTTATCACGTCGTTAATTGAACGGAAGGAGTGGTTATGCCGAAATTTGGATAGTCGTTTTGCAACTAGTTACATTAGCCTTTAGCTGGGTGGATGCTTGTTAAGTATAGTAATACCATTAAAATAGACATCTTTCTGTGTAATTGATAGTGAATTTCTGTGTCTGTAAATTTGTTCTTGTATTGTAAAAATTAATGAAATTCGGTCTTCAGTCCCCTGTTTGTGTGCTATATATTTGAGTTAATATTACTATTTGTATATACTTTTTGCCTCGTGAAATATTTATACTTTTATACTTTATATTCTACCGTTGGTTTCATGCATTTCTTTAAGTAAGTCTTAAGATCGTTGTTATGTTTATATGCTTTCGACGCAGCGTTTGGCAAGTCCCAGGCGGTAGTACGTCTTTCTCGAGGGAAGCCATGTGTCAGGAGCGTGGGCGTGGGCGTGTCACCTGGGCAGTGACCATCCTGCATTCGTCAGGAGAGCCGCCGTAAATTCCCCTACGGCGCGTGCCCCGCGGCTGTTCTGTTGGATCCCCTGATTTACAGGCGTGCTATCTGGTCGCGGTCCCGTGAATTACCGCTTTCGGGATAGCGTTAGCGTTAGCGGCAACTGTCGCTTGATAAACTGCGCCAGCTAGCTAGCCTCTCCCTGTTTTGTTTAGCCTGACCAACACAGTGCTTACCCGCGTCATAGACGCAACACGTTTATGCCAAAAACCAGGAAGAGATTAATCAAATACGTTTTTTCAAATAAATATTTTTATCAAAGCGAAACCCTCCTGGGATAAAGGCGTTCTTTAAGACTCTGAATCATATACTAACAAATATTTCCACTTAATCTTTTGACTACTCAACTTAGTAATTATTTTCAAAAGTAGGTAAAGCTACTGTACAGGGAAAGTATGTTTTCTCACATGACAGGCCAACCTTTAAACTAATATTAAATAACCTCTTAAGTATTTTCGGACTGGGTTTTGTGTGTACTTGTTGTGGTATTCAGTCCTAAGACTGGTCTAATACAGCCGCCGTCCATGCTAACCTATATGGCTCAAGCCTTTTCATTTCCGCGTAACTACCACATCCCACATTCTCCTCAATTTGCTTAGAGTATTCCATCCTACGCCTCCCTCTTCCGTTCTTACCAACACACTTCCAACTAAGTACTTATACCACAAACTTCGTACAAGAATAATAAGAAGCTGAACTTTTTATTATTATTATTTAGCTGCTATTAGGCGTTTGCCCGGTGGCAGCTATATACAACGAAAACACAAATGCAATTACAAAAAGGAAACACAATTCACACTAATGAAGAATTTTGAAGTGCAGATTTAGATCTGAAAAAGAAAAGACACACAGAAATCACTTCACTATTATCACTTCACTGATTCTAAAAAATACTACTCACTTAAGTTTTCTGAGCCTATTCCTAAACTGGTTTACGCTACCCTGAAAATCGTCAGTATTTCTGCAGGCAAGGAACTCCAATCGCGTATTGACCATTAACAAATGAAAATTTTCCTACGTCTGTGCGTTGCCATTTTTCTTTAATTTTGAACGAGTTATCATTTTTAGAAATATAATTCGGCGCCGTAAGATGGTTTGTTATTTCTTTCCAGGCCGGTTCATCCTTATAAGCTTTATTAAATGGTTGCGTCGGGTGGGACTCGAACCAGAGTCTACGTTTCTGCAGTCCGGCTCTATATACCTCTGCCATCACTTGCTGGTACAAACAAAAAATGAACACTTTCCGACTCTAGTTTTCCCAACGTCATAACTCAATTTGATGCTAGTCCAACAGTTCAATATCCCCATGACTAACATTACCGAACGGACAATGTTCTTTCAGGTCGTTTTCCCAAAAGGGTAATATTCCAAAAAAGGGCGGTTGCCAGACTGCGGTTTTTTACCAAACAAACACTTAATATATTTCTTATATTTCTATATATGGTTCTTAGATAATTTAAATTATCAATTAATGTATAGGTGTGATAACGAAAATTCCTGTACATGTTACTTATCACCCAGGTACAAATACTTCTGAGATAAGACACCCTTGGCACACTTATCAGGTAATGGCATTTTTAAAGTATGAGAAAACTGCAAATAAGTTTATCATGTTCCCACATGCCACTCTAGTTGCACTCCTAACGTTGTTGTAAGGGAGTGAAGAAAATAACTTGAAAAATGCATGGGTTGGTATCTAATATGGTTTCAAGTATTAGTGACCATTTCGGGGAATGATCCCCCTGTCCGTCAAACGTCAATCGGGATAATGCCGACGGGAAGACTATCGTAGTGCAAATGATACGATCTCACTAAACTCCTGTGGCAGACGAATTATTTCTTCCCTTACTACCATTTTACGGACAATCGTTACAATAACCCATACTATTTCAAGGATTCAGTTGCTGTAAATATCCACGAAAACAGTTGCTTTTTAACAATATTTCATTAAAAGATGAAAAATCTGTTCGTTGAAATAAATACAAATTGCCGTTTTCCTATTTCTTAGCATTACAGAAAGCTGATCAATTTAATATTATTTTCGTTCACGAGCTTTTGGCTCCTGGAGTTACGATTTCGAAACCTACAATAAAATTTACACCCTACAAATAAATTCCAAGAATTACAATTTTTTAAAATGAAATGAACAGTTAAATACAGGTTTTTAAGAGTCAGTTTCTTATAAAACTACCCATTTCAATTTCCCAGGACTAGTAACTTTTTTTTTCAATTTTCTTTCTCCTCTTTCCTGCCACTTATGTAATTGTATTAATATCTGTCTTAACGTAATTATGCCATGATACTTCTTGCTCACTACTATTTAATTTACGCTAGATGTATATAAAAATCTAAAGTAAATACTTTACCCAGAGATAAAATGAAGTAACTACACAATTATATTTTGTGTCCTTAATATACCGTAATTTCTTAAAGTTTAACATTTTTTTCCTCAAAAAGAATAACAAAATATTGTTACGTTTCTGAAAGATTGTGAGATTTAGCTGTACAAAAACTCGTTCCGTGAAACATTTCCTCCGCTTCGAAGTCAAGTTCAATTTACGCATTCGTGGAATATTCCAGAAACAGTACATTCACGAAACATAAAATACTTGAAAGGAAAGGTAAACAACGTAAGTAAATTAAACAAATAAAACATGGTTGCGAAATCGAGTTGTCATTTCTGACTCCAACTTTCAAGCCTTGAGCTACGGCTGCAAGTTCTGATACGTGGTAATATCTTTAACTTGGTACTATAAAAATTGAGGGTTTATATTTATGTCTTCACTTTAATTCAATCAATAACAAATGTGAGAAATTTTCCATTTATATATTTAAACTGCACTCAAACGCTGTTGCCAAAGCTTGTATTGTAAGTGAAAAAATGGCATACAATACAATCTTTGAACTATTTATTTCATTGAGTGCTTGTTCAGGAAAAATAAATTAAAAACAAATATTTCATCCATATAACGTAAATTTTAATCTGTCATATCAATTCTAAACTTTGCAAAGTAATTATATGAAAAAATAATTAAATATTAATGACGATATTGGGATCAAAAATGCATTCAACAGGATCATGATTGTAAACCTTGCTTAGTAAAAATTAAGATCCATATTACGATTGATACTTCACATATCTCGTTGCTAGTGTCGATGACATTCTTATTGAAAAATCACCAAAGAAAGCGATTATTTGACAACAGAAGAAGGGATCAGAGTACGATGTAATATCCTGGCCTTGGCTGAAAGCGGAATATTGGTGTCAGGCGAGAATACGATTTCCATTTTATGGAGTCAAATATTGAAACCTGCAGGAGTAAATCGATTTTAAATTGTGAACAGCTTCTCGGTGATTACAGACAACTGGGAATTTTTTTCATTACTTTTCAAAAATAGTTTTAATAATGGATAAAAATAGTTGCCAATCTTTTTTTGGTTTTGTTGTATAGTACTTTCGTGTTATTAAATGAAATAAATTTCATTTTGGTTTGCTTCTTGCGTTTATAATCAAACAAAATTCCATGGAGAATAAATAATTATTACATTATAACATGGTTGAATGATAATATTATGTCCAATTATACCATACAACCAATTAGCTACTAAGTGTTATAAATTTCCTAAAATATTTCATGTCTTGTCAAAACTTAAGTGACCAAAAACTTATTTAAATGGTTTCAAACTTTCTCAGAATTAAAGCAAATGATGCATATACTTGGGAATAACAAATATAATAATTAGCATAAAAATAATTAAGGGCAAATATAAGTTATTCATAAATATATAACCATTAGACGAATTTGTAATTTTATTACTCATTATCAATTTTTGTAGATTATTATCCGAGTTAAAATATTGAAATAGTATCTGTCACATTCCTTGCATATGACAGGATAATTTCCCATTCAATGATTTTAGCGTTATGGTACATTAAATGGAGACTCGTAACGTGAAGAGTCCCAAATTTCAGATGTGACAGTACAAAAATATAATTCAATAGTATGTGCTATGTGGCATTTTGGTAGGCTTTTCTAAGACTGTTTGAGGTATTTAATGAAATATGTAAAGTATTCGGAGTCATAGCATCACACATTTCAATTATGTTCAGGTTTCTTCACATAAATTGTGAAGTATGATTCAATATTTAAATTAAATAAGGGAGGAAAGAAATCCACTTCAACTTATTCATTTTTAATACGTTCCTAAACAACATGAAATATCTGTACCGTCGTTATTTATCTAAATACAATTTCGGAGTCTCATGAAAATAGCTTGGCATAATTAGTAAAACATTTTAATTTAGTAGTTAGTTAAAGTATTTGCTTTTTCACACTTTTTAAACTTTAATATTTTTTATTTAGTGTTTAATTTGATCTATTGTTTTATTTAAAATTATTATTTTATTTTATTATCTATAATAAAAACGTATGTATGTTTTCACATTTTTTATAAAAATTTAAATACGTGGAGCATTCTTGACCAAAAAACAAACACTGTGGTGTAACACTCTGATAACACTCCTAGGGGTGGGGATGGAAATTTCAAAAGGTGGAGAAACCGTCTGATATTTGCGCCGTATAAATATTTTTGGGACTAATGAATTGCAAGTGTTTTCCATTACTAAGCAAGTAGTTTATCTGACCTTTAAATAAATAGTTAAATGAATTTTAACAGCCTCTTTGTCAATTTTTTATTTAATTTAAAAGATAAAATATACTATGCTTCCTCTCTCATTTAGAGTCATGGAGTGAGGTCCATTAGCAGCTGAATTTTCATACCTGAAAAAGTCTAAAATGAGGCGAAACTTAGTATATTTCATCGTTTAAATAAATTTTAAAAGTGCCAAAGAGGATGCTGTAATTCATTTGTCCATTATTGTTTCCATATAATTTCAACCCCTTTCGCCAGGGGAGGATAATTGTTTTAAGGCTAGGGGTGGAGAGGTATTATATAAAAATAACCTGAAAACAACTTAGTCTGCTGTAGAAACCGATATTATAGAACTAACTGAATTCACTTCTGATATTCAACATGCTGGTTAAGTTGTTGTAGAGTTCCTAGGGGAAGGGGTGGGAGAAGGTTAAAACAAAGTCACATGCTTGGACAAATTTCTACCAAATGTCTCTCACGATTCATGGAAAAACAGTGATAGCGTGAATTTAACTATGCGCTCATTGTTTATATTTTACAAATTAATTATTTTAATTAGATGAGTTACATTTTTAACATTCATTAATATTTAAAATGTTACAACAAATCTACGTTAAAATAGTTATCAATGTCTGTAGGCTTAAATTGATGTTTAAAAGAGGCTAAAAAGAGAGAAAAAATAGTAAAACATAATCAACTATAATTAAAAAACAATTATATGTTCAATCTGAAGAGGGTCCAGATCAGGACCGAAACATGTAGTTGTTTTTAAATTATAGTTGGTTATGTTTTACTAATTTTGGGTCTCTTTTTGGCCTCATTAAAAAATTACATCTACTTTAAAACTTTTTCAACCTGAAGAGGGTCCGATCAGGAGCGATACATGTAGTTGTTTTTAAATTATAGTTGGTTACGTTTTATTGCCTTTTTGGTCTCATTAAAAAATTAAATCTACGTTAAGACCTTTTCTGCATTAATTTTTAAGTATATTAAGTTCTCAATGTTTGTGGAAACACACTATTTACGAACTGATTAATTTATCTCTGCACATTGTAAATAACATGTTAATGTTTCAATACTCGGAAGATTATGTTTATAGTATACTATTATAAATTGCGTGTTAATTATATGGCGTAGCGACATAATATCGAGTATAATATATTTCCGGTTCACAGTGCTATTAAGTGTAAAAGCCAACTTCAAACAATATTTCTCGTATTATTTTAACATCGTTACCTGAGGCCTGCCCTCTCGGCGGGTCAACGACTTCGCTAACGACGCAGCGTCCAGCGCTTCTATCACGCGCCCGTAAAAAATAACGGGCTACATGCATTAGGAGCGGCGGAACAAGTGCGGACTTTGCACGACTCATAACTCCCGACAAGGAGGGGAGAGAGGCTAATGACGGCGAGGTCTTGACAAATCTGACACACGATCAAGAAGCCCGCAGTGGGCGAGTATCCACTCCGGACTTGGAAACTTTAAACTAGGAATAATATAAATTACTTTATGGTCGTGTCTCTTACCAATTAGGTCCTTATGGTACATATGTGTTTATTACCTCTAAACACTTCCTTCCGTCATCTCTGTTTCTACGAATTTTTGTAGAAAGAAAACTATCAATTACATGAGATATGCGGTACGATCCAGTACTTCTTCAATAATTTCTTTGACCAAGAGTACAAAGTAGACTTAAAAGCAGAAGCAAAGTGCGCACCATCGTAAATCCTCCAGACATTTAAAATAATGGTCTGCTTAAGTAACAAAGGCGGTGCCGACCGGCGGAAATAACCCGGGGTTTGGGGATTACACGGCAAGCTGAACAAGCCAACCTTAACGTACAGACCACGTGGGCAAAGGGGAGAATAGACGGATGACTTGTTTTCAAGGTGGGAGAACGTCGTATAAAAGTGAGAGATAAAGCTCTCGTGAGCTTTTTAGTTGTTAGAACTGTTTTGCGTAGACGTATAAATATAGA
This sequence comes from Eucriotettix oculatus, assembly GCA_034510155.1. Taxonomy (NCBI): domain Eukaryota; kingdom Metazoa; phylum Arthropoda; class Insecta; order Orthoptera; family Tetrigidae; genus Eucriotettix; species Eucriotettix oculatus. The sequence goes on along the minus strand of CM067376.1, from coordinate 48,941,151 downwards.
AGCCCACCCAAGAGATTCTATATCTACAAGACTTTGAAAGAAAGAGTTGAAACGACGAGGGGAACGGATTTCCCGACTGGACGATAATCTAACTGAAGGACGGCGCTTCCGATTTCCTGAACTCACCAGCCACAAGGATATCGATTTATGTAACAAAACCCCACAGTTGATTTATTTATTAATTAGAATTCTAATAACTTATTTAAAATTTGATTCTAATGCCCCGTTTTATTATATAGGGTTTAATATGTTTTTATGAATTGTGAAACGATAGCGTGAACGTTCCAAACTAAGTAATATCTGTTAACAAAACTGTAATTTCAAATCGTACCTTAAAATAGTTTTCAGCAAATAAAAAGATTTTTTTTATAAATTAACTTTTACCATAGGAACATCAACACACACAAACGCTTCATACCTGTTCCTGTTGAATATCATATTGTATAAAATAAGACCCAAATTTGTACAATTCCCAAGGATGCCCATGTTGTATAAGCAAACCTCACAATTTTTCCAGTCATTACGTATAAAAGTATATACAAAGTATTACTTAATAATGCCTATAAATTTAAATCTAGGATCTATACATACTTCATAAGTTCTCAACTTTTCTTTTTGAGTGAAATGTTGTGACGAATAAACAATTTAACAACAGGAATAACTATTGGACAAATTATCGTAATCACCATGCTTGAAATTTATGTGGCGACAATTAAACAGCCGTTTCTTTTACCGCTGTTTATAAATCGCTAGCGCCCCCCGATGAACGGAAGCCTTTGTAACTGAATTTATTTAGTTCTTTGTTAAGCTTTTCTGGATTTACTTTGGCTATGTTTCGCGCTAGTGTAATATTTTTTATTAAATTGCCTTGCACACATTAGAACTGTCGTGTGAGAATTAAGTGTCACCTAAATTACCGAATTTCAATGAATATGGGATTGAGCCATTTGTTTAGTCGCAGAAAATCGAATAACTGCAGGATTGACTATGAACTTTTTAAATGACTGTCTCGTTGTCTCCTCTTTCTCTCACACATACACACTCATTAAGCCGGAGAAATTTCATAGTTTGCTTCTCAATATTGACTTCCTTTTAATGAACGTCCTTAATTTATTTTTCTACGAGTTTAAACGAATATTTAAACTCAACAATATAGGCTCTTGTCTCAACTATTTGTTTCACTAGAACAAAATCATTGTTGAGTAAATCGTTTGTTTAGATTATGGGCGTAAAAATAACAATAAACATTTCATACGAGGGAAATCAAAAAGCAAAGAACATTTGAGAAAATAAGCATGTATTTTAATAATATAAATGTGAAGCATATTAAAAATTTACATGATGGGCATTCAACACAAAATCTCTAATCTCAAAAATTTGTTTTAAACATCTTTGCAATTTTACAATTATGTTTATAGCATACTATTTTAATAAAAAAAATACTTACATAACCAAGTTTTTCAGAAATTCTCGCTAATGTAATTGACCAATATCTATTAAATTTTAATTATTAAAAAATTTTAGCTTTGGTTTCATAAGTTTGTCTTAGGCAAATATACTTTCAAATCATTCGTGGTTACATGCAATTTGGGAAATATTTAAGAAATTATTTGGTTCGTATTATTATTATCCTTCCATGTGTTCGTATTTTGGTTTGAAATAGGGTCCGAATCTATTAAATTAACGCTGCTATGTTTCATGGAAGCAAAGGTTAATACTTTATATTTATTTTGATGATGATATTAAGATTCGATTCATAAAATTTAGAGAAGTATATAATTTATAAAAGTAGAAGTGAAACTAACTACTTTGAATTCCAGTGTACTCTCTGCACCATGGTTTCTTTGACGAAGCTAAAGCCAAAGTACCCTATGCTTCTTTATTTATTTATATTAAGAACGTTACTCATGGCTATTACATATAAGCATACCAAACGTCCAAGTATAAACTGCAAAAAAAAACGTTAGTTGCAACATTGTGGTTTAGATAGGAAGTGAAATGGTTACTCTTAATTTGCGAAGTAAATGGAAACGGACTGAATTCGTCATATTTTTATCTTCTATGGTAAATGGTAATCTGACAGTGAGTCCAGATTTCTCGATGTCTGGTTAGTTTTCCAGTTTAATAGGCTGATTAAGTCAGTTCAATTTTAGATGCAGAAACGGTAAAAGAGACAAAATGATACGTACATACACACAGATGTCACCGAAATCTTTTATTTTACATTTACCAGAGCATCCTGTCCTATTTATGAATCAAGCATATCAGTTTGTATTTTTAAATCACTCGACTGCAAAACAGAGCTTCCCTTCCCCTTATTCAATTTTACTATGTTTACAGAAAATACGCTGAATTCGCTTTGAGAAATCATTTAATCGTAAACAATGGCCGTAGTGATATTTTCCATATTTTTGAGTTTTTAAGAGATTATATAAAAGAGTATCAATATTATCTCTGACTTATATTCACTATGACTATTATTCACAACTACACAGAAAGCAATAAAACGATTCATAATGGGTTCAACTTTTAATAGCTGTAACAGAGAATAATTTCACGATTACAAGATGTCTAATAAATAATTCTTCTTTCACTCAGTTTCCGTATCAACGTTTATTCGCCTCGGTTGTCCTTATTTTAAAAGTATGCATCATAAATATTACGAGAAATGATACGTTAAATTTTAAATCGATTTTAGAGACAAACTGAAGAATCTATCAACTACGAAATATTTACCGACTTCAGATATTCCTGAAAATTTAAGTCAGGTTGGATGACACCAAATTTATTTCAGGTTCAGTTATTATCATTACAATTTATATTTAGAGCTAAATACTTGAGAAGGGTGAAGAATATTTCTGTGCGGAAGTGTACGTATTTAACAACAAAGGCAGTTAAGAAGAACGAGAATGTTTGAACATATCTACATCAATATGTTTATAACGTCTCCTTATTAAATTGAAAGGTATTTGTCCATTGTTACAGCAAAATAATATAGTTTTGTTTTTGCTTTCTGCCTACATTTATAATCATTATCGCAAAAAGGGAAGTATGTATATTTGTATATTTACATATACTTAAAGAACTTTAAATGCGTTAACAAATTAGAACCCATTTTCTCGAAAGGCGGGAGACAGAACAGCGTTAAGGGGAAAGAAATGTTCAAAATGTGACAAAACCGTTTGAGCGTGCAAGTCTATAACTTCAACGAGTAATACAAGGAATTCCACAAAATTTAATGGAGCCATAATGCCAAAAACAATTGTCCTTACTCTGTTTACTGTTAAATTAATTCCATCACCGGGCTAATACAAATAAAATCCCGGGCGTCGTGGGGCTGAAACGAGATAGTAGGTAAAAAAAATGTTGTCACTGTATTTCGTCGAAAAATTTGAAGTTTCTGTGGTATTTTATTACAAAATATTTACAAGTAATTATTTTATATAGAAGCAGAATTTTTTGTTGTAAATATATAGGTCAGGTACGATGTTCAGATATTAATTCTTGGCATCCTGCCATGAAATGTCCAAGTTAAGGATTTTTATACAAGGGGTATCATCACTTGAATCTATTTGTATCTAGTTAACGTGAATTATAAAATATGTCATGCGTCTAAAAATTATGAAAAGGCATTAACATGTAATAGGTTAGAGATTTAAATGAAAAAAGCGGGATAGTTTGTGTGTTGCAAGCATTGAACATGGGTTTCGAACAAGTAATTCAGCCAACCGCCAAGCTGTGCAGAAATTTATGCGATAAAATATCAAATACCACGAATAAGCCAATAGGCATTCATTCATCACTATACGTACGACGGGCAGCGTTATCACAGGGACGGTTAATCTGCAGGATCATCAAAGCAACTAACTCATTTGGTTGTGCATTTTACTAAGCATTCGATTGAACTGTTATCTGTGTCCTACCAGCAAAGCCGCAAAACTGTCCCCTCTGACATGTGCTGGTAATAGAGACAAGCTGCTATTAAGTTTGTGAAACTGTTTCGACATGAGTTGCGCCGAACAATTACATTTGAGCGTATATTTTGCATGCGTATGCTCTGTAACGCTCAGAACAAAAAAAAATTGTTCAATTCAAGTGACATACGAAATGTTTCATTTGGGATGTACTAGCCTATCACATTTATTATTAAGTTACATTTAATAACAATAATAATAATAAACAACGTATAAAATAAATGGTTTTGTTAAGTCTACTTCAGACTTACTTCATTTATCATTCTGACCCAACATGATTCTCAGATGTCCTTAAAGTAAATAAACTCTTTGGCCACAAAAATTACACCAACAATTTCACCGCAATTATTGTAGTGTGCTGCAACGTCCCAAAATTATAAAATTTGTTTAAATAATTTAAGTTTATAATTTTTTAATATTAGTTTGATTGAAATATCCGATTAATTAATTTTTTTAGTTGTAATCCTAATTTTTTTCTCAGTTCTTGTGGCTTTTTCGTCACACGGTACGATTGCAGTCATGGGATTGATGTGGTATACAAAGCTATGCGCGATGAAATTTAAAAATGGCTTTTAATAAACTAAAATACGCGTAGAAAATTTTGACTGCGAAGTATTCTTTTGTGTCTGTCAAAATGAATTGGGATCATAGGGACAATGCAAGTCCATGATAAATGCAAGAATAGTTCTACACTTGTTAGCTTGAAGCTTCACACAACTAATTGGTAATATCTATTACTGTAAGTAACTATAAAAAAATCCAAACACAGTTGCTTGCATTTGGGTGCTGGAAATTTCCATTGGTCGCATTCGTAAAAATTCAACCAATGGAAGTAATTTGAAATTCAATATTTTCTGCCATTGGAAAAAAAATGTAAGAAAAATTAAGAGCAATAGGAGATGATGTGGATGAAAATCATTTTAAAGTCAAAGTAGTGAGCGAAAGGTGATGTTAAGAATTGGATAGATGTCTCGAGAATACCAACTCAATGTCTGACTGTTTGGTGAGACAGTGCAGGAAGAACATAGTAGTCATTCCGTCCCGACACAGTTTCAACCAGACGCAGATCGTTATAGCCGAAACCTGTGAAATCAGCTGCAGCCTTTTTTGGGATAGTTAATTAAAACCACATTGCTAGTCATACTTTCCAAAGAAAACGAGATTCATTATGATTAATCCTACATCTGATCTGACCGGAAGCACGTTGGTTCAAGGCCTGGCTGACGTGGATAATGATATGGTGCAAGGGTCTAACAAATGTAAAAAAATAAATCGAAAACAAAGACCGACGGAAGCAAGTAGTAAACAAGTTGAAGATTATTAGTGAATGCATAAATCGGGAACAATTAGACCAGGAAAGTCGTTTGAAATGTTACATAATGGTGGGTACAGTATTCTGTGATGAAATATGAGAGAACTGAATGTTTCTAAAGTTTTGTTGAATATATACAGGACTAAATTTAGGAATATGTTCTTGTTAAAGTTAAAGATAAAATATTACAACTATTTAATTATCATTGTGCAAAGCTAACTGTTCTATAAAACTAAAATAATGTTTCCCTGAAATTGATAGCAGAGAAATTCGATTAAATGCAAATTTCTTCATAATATTATTTACCCTGGGGATATATAAACTCCTCCTATTTCTACGAATTTCTAAAAATTACGTAATATCATTAATCACTTTGATATTGTTCATTAGCGCTTTACTTTGATTACTTTTTATATTGTTTATCTTCATTCATCCAGGTTAATTTACATGTGAGGATGACACTACAATTAATTTTCAATTAAAGAATATATAAACTTAAATAAACCTGACATTCATAATAAAGAAAGGAAATGTTGGGCCGTGCAGCAGAGACTCACTTTTATCATCTAATTAGGCATTCTGCCTTTACCAAAATTACAGCCGCTTCTCCTCTCCAATATTATCCGTTGACCCCAGTCCTCATCAAAGGTGTGGCCGTTTAATAATATTCTCTTCCTGTTTATGCAGTCTCTCTTCACGCTCCCTATTTCCATGTCCCCCCTCTCTATTCGCAAACAAAGTGTCTTTAGCTGCATAAAAGTAACGTGTGGCGTTTAAAGCTGCCATGTACTAAGGCTTGGTGAGCGGTGGAACGAGATACTACTGTATAAGTTAAAATGTAACGTGTTACTCAAGACAAAAAGCAAAACTGACAGACTCGCCTTATAAGAATGAGTTACAGGGTTCTGTGACCAAAAAGATTAGATAAAGAAAGAAACGGATCGGGGCAGAGAGAAAAATGCTAGCAACAGCTGCGAAGTCGCAATAAAATCTCTTTGAGGGAGAAAAAACTGATAAAGCGATCAAGTGTACTCCAAATAAATATAAGAAAGAAAATACAAAAGGTATACAGATACACTTTGTTTAAATTTAATTTTATTGTATAAATTGTATTTAAAAAAACAGCCTTGCCCGTTCTGCCTCTGGGGTGAGCATGGATTTTTTTTCTTCAAAAATTTATCATAAATCTAAATTAGTTGTTTTAAATTATATTGACATAACAATAGGTAAGTGATAGAATAAAATAAAGGGTTTTAAACCTTTATGAAGCGATTTTTCCTTTTTGAAAATTTTACAATGTTGAACAATAAGTGTCTTGTTCCGCGACGACTTCCATCAAGTAATAAAGGAGTATTTTTATAGAATCGTAATAGTGGACCACTAAATTTCGCTATTATACTTACGGTTTCATTATTATATTAATGTATGTCCTCATTAGTATTAGATAATGTAGAACACACAACTATTACTCACGTAAGTATCGCACATTACACATATTTTGCGTGTATTTTTAGGCTGAGGACACAAAATAGCCAGCGGATGGAGGTCGATTATGAAACCTCATTTTCATAAATAAAGTCTAAAACCTTCCTATAAGGAAAAGTGGACTCTTGGGCACTCAAAATGGTTTATTTCGCGTATTTTCATTCAATTATGAGCTATGGTATCTCTAATTGGGGAAACTGCTCCAGGAGTAATGAAAAATTTAAGTTGCGAAAGCGTGCAATTAGAATACTTTCTAGCACGAATTCTAGATCGAGTTGTAAACCTTTCTTCAAAAGTTTTCAAATACTTACTTTACCAAGCGTATATATTTATGAAATATTAAAGTTTGTTAAGCGAAACACTAATTTGTTTCAAACAAATCGAGAGTTTCACGAATACGCGACCAGAAATCGTTCAGCTCTAAGGTCGGACAAGCATCGCCTTGAACTACACCAGAAAAGTATTCACAATACCGGGATAATTTTATACAACAGCCTTCCGCCAGAGGTTAAAAATAGTACCTACAAAAGCTTCATGAAGCAGAGTAAAACTATTATTTTAAATGGCTCGTTTTACTCGGTACAGGACTTTCTTAATCGTCCTTCTAGTATTTAAATCAAGGTTCCTGCAAAAAGTGTTGAATGAGCTGTCTTGTAAAATAGCACATCACATATCTTTAAAAATTCTATTCAATTTTTTCTGCTCTATTGTTTGTTTGTTTCATGTATTGCCTGGAGCTACGACGGAAGGACAGTTTCCTGGTCGCAGAGCTCCAAGTAGTTAAAACTCCATTGCGTGTTCCTCAGTGTGTGCTTGTTTGTGTTTCCCAGTGTGTGTCCGTGTTGTGTTTATATTGACTTTTGTCTATATACATTTTCTTTTATTAATTTATTTTAAGTTTATTTGTCTTTAATTATGTACTTTATTTTGTTCATTTTTAATTTTTAATGTATGACGTATCCTATTTCCTCAATCGAGGATTAATGGAAACAACAATAAATCTAAATCTCTATGCTCAGTTAAATACCCCAAATCTGTTGTTAAGTGCCATTCCTCAACGCGAAAAGTATATTTGGTGGTCTATATATTATAAATTTCTACTTTATAATTTTTAATAGTATCGTGTCACATCCACCAGAAATTTATAATTTTGTAAAAAAAATACTTGCTTTGTTATTTAATAAATCTTTGTTTCGTATACAAATAAAGACCGTTGCCCAATAACTTTAGATACAAATGAAAATAAAATAATTGATACAGTAAAGGTGATACGTGTTAGATGAAAGGGACGAAAAGTTACGGATTGAGGCCACCGCAAGATTACAACGTGAGGACACAGAGACCCGATTTAATTTGCCGTTTATTGAACTGCAGCGGTGGAGTGGCTGTTCTCCGCGATTTATGCTGCGCCGCGGCTTATCAGGACGGCCGGCCGGCATTATCGACTTCCGATTTTTGCCCACTCACTGCCGGCGGCCTTTTTGTTTGTTTATTTAGTCTGTCCGTAATACTGATCGCTTTCAGGCGGCGGTACTTCCCCGTGGACGCGGACAATGGCGTCACCGCCGCTGACAGCGAAGTGGCGCGGGTTTCACAGCGGTTTGCGGTTTTCGTGGGACATCTGCAGGGCAAACATCATCACGTGCAGACCAGCTAGTGAAAGACACTCGACGTGTAGTGCATTTCAGGTGCACTGCGCACATGGCAATTACATAAACATCAACATCAATGGCACTTTGATAATTGTTGCCAGAGATAAAAGAGTGACGAACTAAATTTCCTGATAATAAATAACAAGACGGAAAAAACCAGCATAAAATACATGGCTATTCTCAAAAGACAATGTTATGTACAAAAATAATTTTTTAGATTGTGATACACTCTATATTGGACAAACTAAAAGAGCTTTAAAAACTCGTACTAAGGAACACAAAAATAGCATCAAATTAGACATTCAAAAGTATACAGTTGTGTCCCAGCACTTACAAGTTAATAATCACAAGTTAGATTGGCAAAATTTGGCAATTTTAAATAAAGAAAATAATTACTTCACGAGAATTATGAGTGAAATGTTGTATATCAAGTGCAACCCTCGTGCAATCAATGTTGAAAATGAGAGGAATAATTTGAACCAAATTTACGATACTCTTTTGTTGTAGTAGTTTAAATCTTTAATATTCTTCTCCATTGTCACAAAAAAGAAGTACTAAAAATATTCATTTTGAAATTTATTTTGTATTATGTTTTGGATTTTTAGATTTATTTTTATTGTTTTCTTTAAGAAATAGTGATGTGAATATATAAATTAAAGTTTAATTTCATTTTACACCTAAATAAATTTATAAAAAGGAAGTTTTCCATTTTTAAATTTTGTTCTGGAAGCTACAAAAGCTAATGTTACTACGTAAAATATAATTTCTTTAATTATTTATTCATTAGAAATTAAAACCATACAGATCCGACGTTCAAAATTCGTTTTCACTTGTGTTATTTATCTTTAAATTCAAATTCACGCCGGTAGTGAAGACGACAAAAATAATATATGAAAATGATTCTATACATAGTTCCGACAAATTTGGTAACCATGATATTTAATCATTGAAATTACCCCAACGCTGCACCAAAAACACCACAGCATTATACTAACCTGATTTGAACAATAATCACAATATTACTGACGATAATTTAAACATATTCCACGGCCAATCCAAGAAATTCCTTGAACCAATGCATACATACAAAAATTAAGATAATGGTATGATTTATAAAAATGCTCAGCCATTATACTGCAAAATTTAAAAACCAAGTTTCCGAATTATATTTTGATTAGTTGTTTAATTATATGATAAATTCCTCACATCAAATTTATAACGTTTTCTTTTTATATTTTTCGTATAGGTCTCAGTGAATTACTTATTTTTATCTTTCCACGTCTTATAGTGGTCACTGTTTACTCTCGTACACTCCCGCACCCTTTCCCCTGCATCTTTTTTTTCTACCACGCCTCGGAACTACCGTCCATTTCCAGCACATTTATGCACTTGTGCACACTGCTTTGGTATTGCTTGTTTGTAATTGGTAAATACTATTTTAGTTATTCTCTGATACATCTGCTTTGCTAAACACACTTGCGCCGGGATACAAATTAATTATTGCAGCAAACGATTATTTACAATGAGCACTGTGAATATTTGTAACGATGTTATAATATGACACACTTATTCCTAACGAATATACATAAAGTGAAATAATTATTCGATGATTGTCGTCGAATATGACGCTGATTTTGTAAACTTTGTAAACTATGAAATTCGACAAATGCCCGGCGTGAGCCGACACAATCTGGAATCTTGTATTGTCGACAGAAAAATTAGAAATTTGTACATTAATCACTTAATATTTCTTTTAGATTAATAAAATTAAGGCATGTACAATAGATTAAAGATTTAAAACAAAAATATTCCAAATTACTTTTGGATTGCAAGAATTTTACATACAGTTTGTTTTTGCAGTGCTTCAATTAATTTGGCGTTTTAATTTATGTGATTATGGCATAACTTCTCTGTAAATAATCAGTGAAATTTGTGATCAAGATTAAAATATAATCTTGTCGTTTGTTAAATTGTGTGACATACAAAACCAAGGATTTTTCAACATTAAACACCATTAAAGTCAGTCATTTCATACACAAAAGAAGTGCTTGTAGATATGCTGTATTGGTCAAGAAGTTGATTCATAATATACCGTAACGTAGTGACCATTACACAGATATTTTACATTTATTACATAATTACATATATTTATTAGACAAAACTTTCATTTCATTTTTATTTCTTTTACAGTGTGCTGTTTCCTCGAAGAAGTAATCTACTTAAAATAATGCGATTCTATTCTTGTAGAATACACGTAGTGCCTCTTTGTAAACTGAAATTATGCCTTGCTTCGTCTGTCATAAGTAAAAAAAAAATACATTCCCTGGCTGATAGCTGCCCCATTGTCTCGAAATGGAATGTCATCCTCCCTGGGCTCGCTTTTAGTCCTTTCCGCTTAGAAAGCGCAAGCGGAAGTTTTACAAGGGAGCTGAATGAGAAAGGAAAAGCTCCGCCCAACAAACAAGCAACACTTCGGAATTAACAAGGCATTTATTGTACACAAGGAAAACAATGCCATTTACACATTATAGCAAACAAGTGAGTTGCAGGTTTGAAGTGTTCATTTTTGGATCGAAGTCAACAATAATAAATAATTCGGTAGGTATTAAGTGTTTGTGCTGCGATCGCGTGACAAAAAGTATAATTCTGTTACGAAGGATGTAATAGTTATTCTTTCCGTACCGTTTGAAAATAAAATAATCGAATTTTTTCTTTTTGGTTCACATTTATTTAACATTTAGCTTTGTTTGTCCTGTTCCGGTTTTCTGCAGTTTTTCAGTAATCTTGCCATGCGGTTAACCTAATTCGCGAGCATGTATTTCTTCCGGTAAACCTTATTCTCGAGGATGTCCATCTACTATAATTTTGCCAAGAAAAAAAAGCGTTACCTTTCAAGAGGTTTTCTACAAGTTTAATCTATAAATAAATATATATCCATAATCGTGATTAAGCCCGGCGAGAAATACACGTTTACATTTTCCATTAGCCATAATACTTCTAATTTATTCTCCTTTGTAATTTTTAACGCTGCAATAAATACATAGCATCTATCACTTTGTTTCGGATGAAACATTTTGAACTTGAGTTAATATTACATATAATGTTGACGATAACCAGTTTACTTCACACTTACTTTAATAATTTCTCCCAAGAGTATTTACCTGAAACACTACTTCTGATTATTCCAATCAATGAGATTCCCAATTAGGAAGGAAAATTTTCAAACGCCTACCTTTTTGTCTACTACATTTTACTTTGCATTGATGACCCCATTTTCTGAGATAAATGGACTTTTTCATTTTGTAGCTAATTCGAATTCATGGTTTTTACCCCATGCAAGTTTTGAATAGAAACGTCAGCCTTACTTTCTCATACCCTTTCGACAATAAGTCCCATAATAATTTCTCCACATTTTCGATGCTGTTACCTGGCTCTAGGCTTCATGTTATCACATTCATAATCCGTTCTTAATTTAACTTTCACTGAAACATTCTGAAAAAGTTCTTAGGTGCAAAAACAGTTCTTGTGTCTCAACACGGATAGCACAGTGATTAACACGCAACGTTTCGGCGACTGTAAACTCTGTCATCTTCCAGGTGACGTATCGAGACAGTCTCCATTCAATAGCATATTCTACTGATGGAGTCTGTCTCGATACTTCGCCAGGTAGATGACGACAGAGCTCATAATTGTCAAAACGTTGCGTGTTAATCGACGTTTTCCCCGTGTGGAAACAATACTTGCTTTCCGAACAGACTTTTTAGGACTACGAAGGCAAGATTCTCTGTCCAGTGCCAACATCCTGTTCAGACACTTTTGGTAGTACCGTTCTATTCCTTTTACACAAATTAGCCCGTATCGAATTTTTTATAGCATAAGCCGATGCTTTTTGTCACGTAGTGGATCACAATTCATCTTTAAGCAGAATTTTCTTTGGACTGAAACGACAGATTCACTCTTTATATACTGCGGAACATAATATGCTTTACGCTCAGGAGTCACCTTTCAGAATTCTTACCACTGAATGCCGGGAAACAACAAAACACATCTTCATGTCTTAAACTGTTCGAGTTACTCTTTAACTATATTGACGCAACGCTATACAACGCTTTCAGTTGATTTTATTAAATTTAATACCTGGGTCATTCCTTTATAGACATCCTGTATAATGGTATTGTATAAGCTTTTTTGTTTTAAAAATTTAACTTAATATGTTCTAATGTTTTGTTACATACAGTAATTAAAAATAAAATCATAATGGCCACGATGCTCCGTGTTGCTATTTATTTAATAACTCTTTTCCTGGGGGATTTTTAGGCTGAATTATATAGTAGTTTATAAATGGTTTACTTTAAATGTTTCGGTACCCAGACGAAATATTATTTTGAAGATGTTATTTTTCTGATGGAAAACTATAACTTGAAAACTTAATACTGTAATCTCCGCATTTCTACCGATATCCATAAACCTATCAATCCTTCCGACTTTGTCGCCACTGCTCATATTTTTAAATTTTACATTGACTCTCCATGTCCTGCATATATCATGAGTTTGCACATGTTTGTATAACTACAGTAACCATCCTCACTGGTTCAACGATCTCACCGCTCTGTCTCTACCCTACAACAAACTAATACTAACTTCTCTATTCCCCTAAACTCAAGAGTTAAAAAACGTAGAACGCTTGTAGTTCAAAGTCCTGAGATCGTATGTGCCCTGGGAACCGTAAACATGAAATGAAGGGATCCTTTACAGCTTCTCGATGTCGCATAATTTGACTTTACTCTTCAATCAATGTTGGGTCGGAACGTAGAAGAGGAATTAAATGTGAAGATTATCTCAAAGGGTTGTAAAGACGAAATAAAGGTAAGGAAAGTCTGGTAGTAATCGGATGGTTGGGGTTTTTACCAGTTAAAACACATGTGTAGTTTGAAATATATTTATAAGTTACAGTCAGAGAGGAAAGGAAGACTGTTTGGGTGAAACAAGGAAGCGAACGAGAGCCTGCGGCCTAACTGTATTCTAATGAGGACTTTTAAAGATGCTTTGTTGATGTCATTGTCCTAGTAAGTAGGACCACTGACATGCCGATTCGTTCGTCAGCATTCCTCTGACAGTGTTGGATTCTTAACCTGTATTGCAACTATCTTAAGAAATACGTCCATCGATCAATCAAACGGCCACCAAGGAAGTAGCGAAGGGACAATAATTCGTTACATTAAAATAAATTGCACGCCAATTTTGTCGTAACAAATTATTTTTACGAAGTAACTGTTGCAGATTCGTTATTGTTCTCACTCTATATGGCAAGATAATGCCAGAGGTTCGTTCCGAAGGTAAGCAAGTACATTTAACAGACTTAGTCCGTACCAAATGTTTTAGATTTGTGCACTACACTTCGGCCAACTTTACAAAAACATACAAGGAACTAAATAAGTTTCATATCCGCTCGGCCAATTAAAAAGCACCAGAAACCCAATTCGTGGCGTAACATTTCCGTGTATGTTACAGGACCCGGAGTGTTTAGAACAATAATGAGAATTTGAATACTCAAGATGTAATAGTGTGTTTCATATTCATTAAAACTGTTTTGCCAGCATGTAGCTGTGAACGCATTCTTTCCTCTTCGTAGGGGATTGTGATAATCTCGTATAAATGCGCGTGAGCGATATTATTATGTTTAGGGAATTTATTTTGTTTAAGGACGATTTAGGTGGGTTTGTTTCATTAATACGCAACTGACAGGAACACAAATATTTAATTAAAGGAGAGAAAAAATGTTGGTTTGCAGTGTAATTGGCGCACAGAGTGCAGAGCCTGGTTTGTTGTGCGTATTAACGTAAGCCAGCTTAGGGTCGCGTCACAGGGGTCGCTAAACGGAACCGCTCAGCTGCTACAAAGTACTAAATTACCCAGAAAAAAAGTGCGATGCAACCAAAGCACAAATCAATACGTTTTTGATTCTGAAAAAAAAGAGAGAGAGAGAACCGTCGATCAGATTCGAATAAGGCACACACAAAAACAGGATTCCGTCACTTGCAAATATCTTCTCAAGCGGAATACTGAAATGAAGCTCCAGTAAAAAGTAAATTTAATTCTTTAGCACTATTTGAACCTAAGAAGTTATTATTTGATCATATTACGCACAAAACTATAAATGTTTAACAATTTCTAATCGACATTGCGCGACCTTTCACTCGTATATTTTATAACAATAATAATTACTCTATAATCTGTGTATTTTTTCTATTTTACATTAATCAATACACATATAAGACTTTTTTTCATTAAAACCTAAAATAATTTAATTATGTACTATTAAAATATGTATGTAATAGAAATGTTGTAGTTGTTTATATTTTTATATTATTTATAAAGATTTAAATAAATTGCCAGAAAAACATCGTACACATGAAGTGAGAAACCCCTAGCACTAGCGTGGAACGAATTTCAGCTACAAAAAATATGCGTATGTCAGCCCCCGATAATTTGGACCTCGCGATTCACTGAGACAGTGAAACCCGCCAATGTACTATTCTAACATTACATTAATTATACAACACACAGTAAAGGGTGGCGCTAAACAATATGAATGATTCATTTATATACGTTAGTTTATATTATTTAGAATCACCTTTCGACGTGACATATATTCACGAAACGATAGCAGACTTCAAACTGGTTTGTTTCTTACTTCATATTGCAATGTAAACTCAAAGAAATATCAAAAACTGATAAAAAATATGAATGATTCTTTAATAATTATAATTTACCAGATTTGTTTCCAATTTAAAAAACAGATAATTTAACAGAACATTATTGCCAATCGTCGACGATATGTTTACTTGAATTTTTTTTGTACTTTTAATTGCATAGTAATTCATGTAAAATATTAACGAAATCGTATATAGGAGAATGTAACGTCAAATAGAATGCGACTTAGGAAAAGATCAGTATGGTTTTAGGAAAAATGTAGGGATAAGAGATTTGATAATGTGAACTGGAATACACTTTAAGAATTTTTAAGACCACTGGAATAAAGGAAGCTTACACATAACCTGTACAGAAGACAGCCAGCAGTAATTAGAATAGAAGATAAAGAAAAGAAAGCTGTAATCAAGAAATGAGTAAGACAAAGATGCAGTATGTCGCCCATGCTGTTTAACTTAAATACAGAATATAGAAAGGAATCATATTGTAAGGAGAAGAAATAAAACCCTTACGCTTTGCCGACGATATTGGAGTATTAGAGGAGTCAGAAGAAAACTTCGAAAACACAATAAATGTCATGAACGTAGTCCTGGAGAAAGATTTCAATATGAGGATTAATAGAGGGAAAACAAAGGTAATGGAGTGTAGTATGTGCAACATTGGAATAAAAAGGGTGTTATATTGGGAGGGGATATTTTGACGGAAGTTAAGGAATTCTGCTACTTGGGAAGCGTGATAACAAGGGTTGGTAGAAGTATAGTAGACATAAAGAGTAGGATAACATAGGCAAGGAAGGCTTTCGCGAAAAAGAGAAATAGATTAACAGGCCACATTTTAAGGCTCGATAGTCTTGTTAAATTAGCATTAGAGGGAAGTGTGTGGGGTAAGAACAGAAGTGGGAAGCCAAAAATGTAATACGCTTAGCAGATTAGGGAGGGTGTGGTACGTGTAAGTTATGCGAAATGAAAAGGCTTTCGCAAGATAGGTTAGCATGTAGGGTTGCATCAGACCAGTCTTAGGACTTAATACCACAACAACAACACATATATTGGGTTTATTATAAAGAAAGGTCGACTATGCAAATTAAAACTGTAGTCAATCATTGTACATTAATTATAAATAAATGTTAAAATTTAATATAACTTACATTTCTAACGATTTTTCATTATTATAAAATAAATAATGTTTTCCTATATTTATTTCAAACATACATTTATGATTTTAAATGTAATCTGAATTCATCATTGGGCATTTTGCTGAAGTAAAGTCTTCGGCACAGATGGACGCACCGCAGGAATGTTGTAGTAATGAAATGATATGCTGATTTAAAATCATATTTATATTATTTATAGTGGATGTATTTATCATGTATTTGTAGTTTACCAACTTCATAATCGATGAATGCATTATCTGTTTTGTATATCTGTTACTTACCTGAAAAATTCTGAGGCTGATTCTTCTCCCTCCTTATAAGTGGCTTCATGGCAGTGCAGTGATGGCAGCTTAAGCTAACAACAGTAGGTGGGCAATTGTCCAGTCAGTTGTGCGGAGGCAGTGGTAATTAGTGGACGAGCGACCGTAGTTTGTCAACGTGGTTGTGCTGCGAAATCTCGTTGTAGCAACGAGCCGTAATTCGATTTTTCATTTTACATGGGTGATGAGACTTGGTGTTATCAATATGAACCGATCAAGAAAAAGACAAATTGTAGAATGGTTCACCGTGACAAAAGGAAATTCCAATGAAAAATGCTCATCGCATTTTATGACGCTCACGGCATTATGAACATGGAATTTTTCCTACCTTACTGCTGTAAATTCCCAGTGTCCTGGGTGTCGTGGATCGGTTGTCCAAGAGGGTTCAGAGTGTTCGCCCAAAAACTGGGGGGGAAGATGTATTTTTTTGCCTGCTGAAATCGCAGTTGAGTTCTAGCGAAGAAACTAGTGCCAGTTATCAACCACCCTCACTATTCACATTATTTAAGACAATACGTTTTTCGTACTCTCCAAAATATAAATTCACATGAAGTTGCAACTTTGAGCACGTAAATTACATTCAAGTCACTGTGAGACATGAGTTGAAAATCACACCTAGCTAGGAATTTTTAAACAGTTACATCTGGTTCGGTAAACGTTCTTGCGTTGTAATAAAATTCGGGGGTGGGGGAGGGGGGATAACGAGAACTCATGAACCATTAAAGCCTTCATCTTAGACATTCTGTAATTTATATTTATATAGTCTTGAAATATTTTGGACGCAAAGAGTACGATTAACATTTTTAGCAGTTTGAGGATAATCCAATATAAATTTCCCAAGAGTTCAATTATATAAATAATATGGATATACTATTTGACTGGAAATCTCTATCGCATAAATACAGCTTCAGAGTTCAGAAAACATAAAATAAAAATATATTCTTACTGAGGATATCGGTCTAAGCTTAAAATCCATGAACGCAATTAAAAAATTTCATCGGTACTCATCTATTCAGAAAACGGTTCATTTCATCAGCTTTTATAAATGTAACCGTTACAGAAATTCAAATTTTTAACGTGGTACGAATATTATCTAGAGTTGTGTCGCTTAGAGATGATAAGTCCAATATTTTTATATTCATATATTTTCGTAAAAATATTAAAATTTGAATATACTCACAGCTTGGCGAGGAGAAGGGGGCAGGGTGCTTCCTACCAAGTCCATGCTGCTTCCTTTCTACGACAGCACTTATTCCTGAAACCAGAAACAGTTATTTAAATTTATTGTAATCAATCAGTTGTAATTGTGATAAACCTAGCATCATACATATTTGTTTCCAAAATTGTTAAATCTGTCCAAGAATGAAAATTAGAGATTCTGTCACAGTTTCCAAAATTGGGATTGATAGTCGAGTGGTTTTATGGATTGGAGAATTTTTACGGGACCGACAGCAAATAGTAGGGAACGAATTATACAGAGTTGCGAATGTTAAATCGGGAGTGCCGCAGGGTTCCGTTATTGGTCCCTTATTATTTCTAGTCTACGTACACGACTTAGTCTCCGACATTAATTCTCAGGCGCGTTTTTCTGACGACTGCGTAATATATCGGAAAATAAAAACCGATCGATGAAGAATTTCTACAAAAAGATTTACATTCAATAAGAGATGGGGCACTTGTTAACAAAAATCAAATAAATTGTAGCAAGAGCAAGCAATAAGCTTTTGTAGGCATCACGCAGAAATAGTACTCAATTATAAGCTCAGCGGTATTGAAATAATACAAAAAAGTAACTGTAAGTATTTGGTTATATACTTTAGCAGTAATACGGGTTGGGAATATCAAATAGAACATGTGACTAGGAAAGCATGGAAGGCACTTCATTTCGTCATGCGAATTTTAAAAATGGGAAACTGTGAAAAGTAGTTTATTCAATTCATTACAAGTAAGCGAAGTACTTTTTACCATTATATATAAATAACCAAATATGATAATACTTCAGCGTTTACAGAACTCTGTCGTAGCAATGGGAGGTGTGGGAATTTTTTTGTGACTGTCTATTTGAACCGCACGCGGAGTTTATTGACGTATCACTTTGATGTACAGCATCGTGTTGACAGGACGCCGAGTCACGTATTTCCTTTTCGGTCAAATCACTTCCGATATTTTCGCAATCGAATACTGCGTTTAAGTGTGAGAATAACAACCGTTTACGTGTCTATTAGGCACATTTATATTAACCTGCTGTCATTTTATCGATTAACATGTCGAACTACTTAAGCATTTAAGGATAAAATATTTACTAGTTAATAATAACAATTAAGATTTAAAATATTCTGCCGCATAACTTATTCCCTTTAAAATTTCTGCGTAATAACAGAACAAAATAAAAAAGGGACAAGGAAGAATTTAAGAAATATAATAATTTATTTTATTAACATTAAATGGGGTGCTTTTTATCACATTTTAGTCTAAGGAAAATTTAGCCGCAACATGGAAACTTGGTTTACCGAGATAGCCTGACGCCGTTGGAACGAACTTTGGAGTGTCACCCTTGTGGGATATTCCATGATGGCAATGGAAGGGTGAAAAGTATTGTGTGACGACGAATTATGTGAGGTTGATGACCAATCATCAACGAGTTGGTCTCAGAGGATGGGATAACGATCTCCTCCGAGAGGAGATGGGTTTTGAATGCGGGCCCAAGAATATCATCGCCTGGCTCTATCTGCTCCAGATGTTATTTCAAGTGTTGGCGCGCTGTAAAGCGATTGGTAAGCCACGAATCCATGTTTCCGGGTAACGCGCCGGTTTGCAACCAAATTTTAACCACAGTTAATCCTGGGTAGAGGGTCTCATGCCCTCTGAGAGACTAGGCTGGAAAATAAATGTTTTTTTTTATGTTTTAAGCAGCAACAATATTTCATTTCAAAAGAACAAATACCCACCACACTGTGAACTACCTGAAAAATTTTGATTAAAAAGGCATTTTAAATAATTTATCAATTAAACCATCTACACTTTATTTCTGCGCTCATTTGTCTAATTTTAAGTAATTAAATAATAGTAATTGAAGGAAATTAAAAAGAAAAAGTAGAAAAATCTTCACGAAGTAAAATTTTGTTATTATGTTTAGTAAAATGACGAAGGTTAGGGCAGAAAAATATTTGGACGTAGTCCAATTTTGACGTTTCCTTTTCGCCACTCATTTTATAATTCATTATTATATTCACGTTGTTGTGGTATTCAATCCCAAGACTGGTTTGATGTAACCCTTCATGCTAACCTATCTTGCGCAAGCCTTTTCATTTCGGCATAACTAGCACAACCTTCATGCTCCCTAATCTGTTAAGCGCGTTCCACCCTCGGCTTCCCTCTTCTGTTCTTACCCCACACACTTCCCTCTAATGCTAATTTTAAAAGTTCCTCGTGTCTTGAAACGTAGCCTATTAGCCTATAACTTCTCTTGGTCAACGTAATCCATTTTGTCTGTTCTTCCCGTATTCCATTTAGAAATTCCTCGTTAGTGATTTAATTCATACATCTGATTTTCAGCATTTGCCTATAGAGACACATTTCATAGGTTTGTATTTTTTTCCTTTCTGTAGCTCCACGTTTTGCACCCATATAACGGCACATTCCTTACGAATATTTTAGCAACGGTTTCCTAATATTCAGAATTATATTACCCGTAAGTAAATTACTCTTTTCGCTGTCTTACTCTGTATGTCTACTATACTTCTACCTTACTATATTACATTCCCTTCATAAAATATAAGAATTCTAATAAACGCTTTCAAGGCATTCCGCTGACGATGTATTAAAATCTTTTGGGTTCCGTTTGCGCATCATTTGTGAAAACGAAAGTGGAAGTTCAAGTGTATTAGATCTCTTTTTATTAATATTCTTATAAATATAGACGTCAAAGACAGAATGGACAGATTATATAGTTAAGTTTCTGCATTAAATGATGTTAAGTTTCAGTCAAGTAAAACAATAATGAAAGTGTTATAAATTCAACAATTCATGAGGCCAAAATACGAATATTTTTCTCTGTGTTTCGTTTTTAAGAAATAAAGTTCCAACAAGTAACTTTGGGAAGTTGAAAATCTAATATGAGAGAAAATTACGTATTCATATGGAAATTAATCTTGTTAAAGGAAACTGAAATGTATTGCATTATCTTGCATCAGGCTAATGTTGGGAATCCAAAAGTGTGTGCCACAATATTATGTAACAGTTTTATGCAACCGTATATTTCACAAATTGTGGAAACATTGGAGCTGAATATATTGGGGTAGAATATTTATTGGCGTCCATATAATTAGATTTAGACGAATGATAAAATATTAATATGATTGAGTTAGCTGTACTGATTATTTGTTTGAGTAATGGCTTATTGAGTTCATTCTTTGTTCATTTATGTAGTAAAATAATGTATGACCTATGTATGTGCAAAAGCTTTGTGCTGGGGGACTCCTTGCGTGATGTATCCATATAGCTTCTTTATTAATCATTTTTATTCAACATCATCTGAACAGTGAACGGAGGATTTAAATGCTCTTTTTGTAAGAGAGATATTTATGGATAATCGTACGTAATTATTACTTAACATTAGTCACGAGTTTGGTTAAATACTTAAGGATACTATAAGAAAGTATGACTTAGGAAAATAAATAAAATTGATATAATAGGCTTTTCTTCCACAATAGCATACTTAAAATTAGTCTTTAAAGAATAAGCGTTAATTTTCTTCGAAAAAATCTTACATGACAGTAGTCTATACAGTGTTGTCTTCTAGATTTTTCTGGTCTGCCTTCAACAGGGTTGACTTACATAAGTTTTGTTAGCTAAAAAGGGAAGAAATATTTCTTGTGACAGTGGAATAAAATCCCCCTCAACTCAAATTATTAATTTTAAATGCCGTCATAGATATTGTGTATCTATAACTACATAAAACCCTAAAAAAAGTTAATTTCATCATACAAACTTGAGTGGTTTGTGATGTATATATCCTGATAATGGGCAATTTTGTTTATATACATTTATTTAGCCAGGCAAGTTTTCAGACAATTGCATCTAAGACTGTTTTTTAATTATTTTTATATAATTTACCCATATTTCAATTATTTTTTATACTAATTAAATTAAATTATAATCTATAAACGTGAAATTGTTGAGGTAATACTTGTGGAAACTGGATTTTTATTCTCTTTGCGCGCTACGCTAGAATAGCCTGATTGTAGATCTTGACAAAATCACCATCCAGGGTTTGGAATAGTGAGCCAATTCACAACAACTGTTTCATATGTCATAACTTACTTAACATAAAAATTGGCGAGTGTTCTGCTTCCTGCTGCAGCTGACGTTCGTTGAATGTTTTTGTGCCCCGTGCAATGGTTAAGTCGCGATCGGCTACCGGGCAGAGTTTCAGGGAATCCCCGCGGACTTGGCGCTCGCTCGGTGTGAATCGTTTCCACGCAGGTATTGTTCTCGTTGCTTGCTATTTGCTACTTGTCGAGGCCACACTGTTCCCCGGACAATGCGGCTGTTTGTCGGCGGAAGTTTGCTGTGTGTCGGAGGGAGAGAGAACTCGTGCCGGAGAAATTAACGGAACTGTTGCCAACCAGATGGCGAAACAATGAAACCTGCTCGAAATCGTTCTCAGGCGGCGAGCAAAAATTAATCACTTCACACACTTGACGGCGCAATCCTCGCACTCCTCCATCACCATTTATTTTTTCGGTGCCGTGGAATTATGGAAATGCGTCGGCTCCAAATATTTTTCCCCGCGGTAATTGGTAATAAACGTTGAAAGATCTGTTGAAAATTCCACTTTATTCGGTGGTGGTCTGAGAGTTCCGCTACAAGTGCGGATCGAATTAAGCCTCTCGGAACAGAAATAGAAGCGGCCGTACGTACGCTCCCAAAATCCGGCAATAAAGGTTTGACAAAGCGCGCAATAAAGGCAGAATCTCGCCGTTCCTATGCTAATGCTGAGGCACGCGTGTGCCACGGCCGTACCGGGGCTAAATTTTAATAACTGCGGAATTGTGGAAAAGGCGTGACTTACAACCTCAGGCCAGATTTGACGAAATTAACGAGCATTGCCTGATAAGTAATCCGCAGTTGGAAACCAGGTCAAAGCTCTACGTGTCACACAGAAAACTGCCTGGGACGTTGACTAGAGAGTCGTTAATTACATGAGCGACACTCTCCACTTACCTACGTTCCAGAAATATCCTCCAGATATCAGATTTACACATCAAGTACTAATTTTTAGTGAATGACGTTTGACTCGGAAACCAATAAACTGGCGTATGAATTTCTCTGCATAAATAAATAAATAATGACATAGTTGACTAGAGAGTCGTTAATTACATGAGCGACACTCTCCACTTACCTACGTTCCAGAAATATCCTCCAGATATCAGATTTACACATCAAGTACTAATTTTTAGTGAATGACGTTTGACTCGGAAACCAATAAACTGGCTTATGAATATCTCTGCATAAATAAATAAATAATGACATAGGGATAATAACTTATTATCCCTATGTCATTCGCTAAACAGACGTTCAATGACGGTTCCTTCAGTCACCAAGGGAGAAACTATATGACATAAAATCACTTTAGCTCGCATTAATTTTATATATTACAAACGACGACTAACTAACAAAACAGATATGTAGACGTCATTCATAGGCTGAAACACCAATATGACGTAATGAATTCATGAAATTAAACCAAAATCAGAGACCCTATGAAGTGATACTAGCCCGCAGCACAGACAGCCAGAAATGCTTCAAGCAAATTGGCATCAGAAATTTTAGTGATTAGAATGTTCTGGCAACTAAATCAGTCTACTGTTCTTTTACGTTCATACAGGGGAAAATATTCTGATACCATTGCTTTCTTAAGGCAGGAGATTAACCACTGTTTAAATGTGAAATGCTTCAGAAGTACTTCAATGTAAAAATCAAATTACTGAATCTTTCAACGGAAAGTTAAATATGAATATTTTAAATATTTATGCCAGGTTATTCTAAAATCGATATTTTATCATTATTTTTTATCTTACTTGGGACAGGAGCCTTCCCCATTTGAAAATAAATAAATAATGAGAACATACCGGTTTCGGTTCTACATTGCGAATTTATTATAATATTTGTTTATTATGCAGGAAAGAGAAAGACTAAATGCCAATATACTACATAAAATGTTTATCAAATTAATTTAAGCAGCTCTCTCAGACCTCGACAATACAAACGATAAAAAATGTAACTTCAATAGAAAGACCATCATATAGTAATTAGTTTTATCGTTATTAAAAGAAAATCGTCGACGAATCTTTTATTACTAACGTTCCAGGACAGTGAGACTAGTTATCATTTTCCGATATAGTAACTGAAATTCCTATATTTTCCCCTTAAAATTTTTCCCTCACTCAAAACAATACCTCATAACTGTACAAGATAAAAAATGATACTTTCATAAAAGTGCATACTTATTTCCAAATATTTGTCAGTATGAAAAATTGAATAGGGGAAACGGGGCGATAGGAGGTAGTGAGGTAGAACGGGAGACCCTATTTTGTTACAGGATAGTGTTCAAGGATAGTTAATAGGGGTGGAACATTGTAACTGAACAAGGAAGAAGTCTTGGCAGTCGACTTGTCCAAGATCTGACTCCACCCATTTAATGAACTCTTGCTTTGGTCTCTTTATAATTTTTGCAGCATTTTCTCAGAAGGTAATCGACAAAGTTCGTCGCTTTTAATTCTTTAATGGTATATATTCGTAAAGTGGTTGTATTTAGCTGCATATAAGTTACGTATGACATTTAAATTAGCTTGTACGAAGGCTCTATGAAAACCCTAAAACTGAGACTAGCGTGTGGGGTGGAACGGGATACTACTGTATCAGGTAAAATGTCACGTGTTTCTCAAGAAAAGAGAGGAAAAACATACACATTCACGTTATAAGAATTAGTTGCAGGATGCTGTACCCAAAATAGATTATGAAAGAAAAGGGACGAAACGGAGAAAAAGAAAAACTGTTAGCAAAGACCGTACAAAAAATCTCCCGTACAAAAATCGTACGCTTAATAAGTATAAGAAAGAAAACATAAAAGATGTTAAGGTTTTATCAGTTAAATTTAAATTTTTGGTTCTAATTGTGTATACAAAACATCCTATCCTGTCCTGCCCTTGTTGAGTGGGGGAGAGGGTGAATTTTTTAAAAAATTCATCAAAAATTTAAATTAGTTATTTTAAGTTATATTGATATTAGGTTAAATATGTAATAGGACAATCTAAAATTTAATTCTTTTACAAAGCCATTTTTCTCTCTCCATAATTTTACAAAAATTGTTAAAAAATGTGTCTCGTTCGGCCCTGACTTACCATATAGATTAGAAAAGATCAATGTATTAACAAACCACCATTCTCACGAAATTATCAATCAATTTTACTGAAAATTCAGTTGTCATATGTGAAACAAACACGCTACCAAAGATAGGTCACGTAAACCTACGACCGTTCTCTCATCCTCACTTGCATGCCATTCATATAAACAACGTATCGTAAACAACAGTCACCAGTAACGAACAAACAGCTATCTCTGTCCTACTTTTACGGATAAATGTGATCACGAATGGAGACTGATTTTATAAAAAAAGTAGAGGGAAAGTATTAGCTGAAAATCATGTCAGAATAAATACTACAAGCAATTGTTCTTTAATCATGAATATGCCTAATAACAAATTATTTATATTTGGCCCTTACGAACATTTCCTTCATTTTAAAACATTTTTATAAAAATTATTTTAACAGTTATTATTACCAAACTGACGTAGAAAGCATTAGTGAAACAGCTTGATGTGTATGCTAGAAGAACTTTACTCTAAGGCAGATTTCTAACGTGCTTCCGATGACAAAGTGAAAACTAAGTTGTTTCCGCACAAGTGAGTCAAGTAAAGGACGTGTATCTTTAACGAATCTGTTATTCATGGTGTCGGCCTGTGTCGCAGGAAATTTATGGGGTAAATATACAAGAAGGAAGGTTTCAAAATGTATCCAACCAGTAACCGAATCACCAAACTACATAGCACTATTAGAAATAAACAAAAACGAGGGTCTATATTTAGTGAAACATATGTAAATTACATCATATTTGATACGATTACTTTCAAATAAACGACTTATTATCTTGTTCACCAATAGGAGTAAATTTAAACATAGCCTTTTTATTGCTCATAATTGTTAAATAAAAGCAAAAGTATATATATATATATATATAGAGAGAGAGAGAGAGAGATTAATAATATAATATTGTAACATGTTTTTAAACAGGTCAAATTGCAATTTGCAATTAAAAATTATAAGTACCTTATTAATATATTCAAACACATATTGAAACAGTTAATACCTGAGATTTGAATATTTTTGATAAAATATTTAACATAAATGGTATTATTAAAAGATTACTAATCTTGAACCTATACGGACCTATTTTATCAAGAGATACCCATTTGTGATTTTTTCGGGGAATTATAAACAATTTTATTTCAAAGCAGTTTACAAATGTAAACGGCACTTAATTAAATGTCAGGATATTACGATATCATTAGGGAGATATATGATAATGTGGTACAAAATATTTGGAAAGGAAAAGAAACCTAAACGGTTTAAATGTATTCACGAAGCTGAAATAATTTATACACCTGGATACAATATGATCTTATTTTTTAGCCATTCTCTTCATTATAGATTAAGAAATATAACTAAATTGTAGTTTCTGGTGCAAGAAATGAAACTTTTTTTTAAACTTTGACATTCAGTTTAAATTAAAATGTATGGCCTTTGATGCACACTTAATAATGTATGTCATGATTCGCGTATTAATTATGACTTCTTGTATTCAATTCATGAATTAATTATTGAGATTTAATTACAATCACGGCAATGATTGTATACTATTTAATTAATAAATATATGCGGTGTCCTAATAACCTAATTGTTTGTAGAATTATTAAAACAGTAATTCACATTAATATTCTACAAAAATTAATCTACAGTTCAAGAATAAGTATTTATTTTATCCGGCAAATTTATGAGAGTATTTAATTTCTCTGGTATCGTATGCCGCGCGCTTTAACAGTAATTTTCGAAGTAGTTGAGAGCGCATAGCGACACTTGAGTGTAGCTGTTGGCAACACGTTGCTACGTACAGTTAGGGTGTTGTTATACCAACAGTTTCACAAGGGGAAAACACCGGCTAAAGATGTTTGCACTGGCGCCACGTGCTGTCGAATTGAAATTGTGAGCCGATTTGGAGTATTTAACGTGAAACGGTCTGGAAGGTAAATTCTTTTTTTTTGTTCCATTTGGTTAGGTGAAGTCAGGGCGGAACAAGGCAATTATTGTTTCACAATTTTCATAAAATTATTAAAAATAAAAATATTAAATTTATTCTATTACCTACTTAATATAATATCAGTGTAATTTAAAACGAGGTTTTTATATATTTAAAAAAAAGAAACTTACAAATTTTTCGTTTTGTGCCACCCCCGGGACAGAACGGGATAGGTTGTTTTGTATATACAGTTGTGCTATAAAATTTAATTAAATCTAAGAAAAATCGTAACATCTTTTATTATTTTTATACTTACTTAGTGTACGGTTGATTGCTTTATCAATTTTTCCTTTCGAAAAATGACTTCTTTTGCAACTGTACAGTCTTTGCTAAAATTTTCCCCTTTTTTCCGTTCCTTTTATTTCTTAACCTATTTCGTTTGGTTACAGCATCTTGTAACTCATTCTCTCAAGTAGAGTCTCCCAGGTTTTCCTTTTCTTCTTTAGGAACACATTACACTTTGCCTTGTACAGTAGTATCCCGTTCCTCCCCGTACGCTAGTCTCAGTTTAAGGGTTTTCATCGAGCCTTTGTACAAGTAGATTTAAACCTTATACGTAACTTTTATGCAGCTAAAGCTACTTACTTGACTAATATATCCCATTAAAGAATTAAAAGCGTTGAGTTGTGTGAAATTCCTTCTGTCAAAATGCTGCAAAAATTATAAAGTCACAAATTTAAGACGCCTAAAGAATTCATTCACTAGGTTGAGTCAAACCATTTTAAGTCGGCTGCCAGAACTTTTTCCTTGCCCAATTACAATTTTCCACCCCTATTTACTAACCTCTAGCATTATGCAGTAAAAAATATATAGGGTATCCCGTTCTACCCTGCTATCCCGTTCCGCCCCAACTTCCCCTATATATAATTTGTTATGAAATGCTATTTAAAAAGTGTTGATATACATTCTCAAACTATACAGGAACTAATATTTACAGGATATCTATTACAAGTATTTTATTCACGTTTAAACTAATACCCAGGAATTGTTAAAAATAATATTTTGATTCCAACAGTTAACATATTTTTGAAACCTTAGTAGAAATTACACGATGAATAATTCATATTTATATGTGACAATTTAGTTAAAATATAATTTAATACGTTTGTTTAGATAAAGAAAAATAATTAAATATATTTAAGAAATCAGAGTAATTAATAACAGTCTTGTTAAATTACCAGCTATCCTGTTAGAACAGAGTTCAGACTATTCGACAACTGATACCCCTAAAAAAATCCAAGATGTCAAGAAAGGAACATTTTTAGTTCACTTTTTGAAAAATCATTCTTACCCATGAATAAACGCTCTTGTAATTCCATAAAATCCTGGTTGTTTTAACTTTTTCACAAAAAGTACGAATGTGTCATATCTAATTCAATGACTACAGTAGTAGTAAAATTTATCTGTCTCCAAAGATATATATTAACTATTTGGGACTTAATGAAGCATAAATGTTGCGAGAATTAATGAAATCCTGTGTCACTTCTAGCAGTTTTTCAATTTTGATAATACCGATGTTTTACCTAAGCTTAAATTTTATGTAGCAGTATTATAAATTATTCACGAACGGTTTAGTATAAACATGTACAAGTGTATGTAAACTTTGTGAAAAGAGAAGAGACGATATACGTGGAAAGGAATGAAAAGAATGCCTATATATAAAAACTATTTCATTGATAAAGGGAAGGTTCTAACTCATTTTGGTGCAAAACATAGTTAATTATAGTCGTTTAAAATCCGTAAAAATGAAATTACGTGGGTTTGAAAACATATTTATAAATTAAAATAATAATATGTTTCAATATTAATTTGAAACAAGAGCTTATTCATAAATGGGCCCAATTAGACTTAATCCCTTCGAACCATGCGCTTTGCGTAGTAAACTCCAGCAGAAAATGTGTGCTGATTTAATCTCCCAGGTCGAAAGTTCCAAGAACGCTGAGGGTGTCTGTTCTTTTATAGGTATCGCAACTCCGTGGCGACGTTACGATAAGGTAAGGTAAAGATGCGTCTTTTAGCCCGCGGCGAAGAGATCCACAAACAAACTGGCTGAAACTCGACTTTCTACCGTGGATTCAACGACACAAGCATAAACATAAAAAGCTTAGCTGACAGCCAAAAAAAAATTGAGACCGTTTTGCTTCTTATCATAACGTTTAACAGTGTATAGATTTAACGATTTTGTTACTGTACGAAATTCTTAACGCATCAATGGAGTTTATTTCCTCATAGAATGTTACATAAACTGATATATGCACATATTTTTATTCAATAATGAAATACTTGTAAAAGAAAACAGCTATTTTTAGATTTTTTATTGCAGAAAAATTTATTACTTATCTTGTGCCGTAAGCACAATAAATAATAATTTTAATGATATAAAACTATAAAAAAATCAGTCCCAATTGTTTCCTCCAAGCATAGAAATAAAAATTTTAAAATTCCGCCGTAAAATTTAAGAAAAAGTAAAAATAAGTCTTGAAATTAAACTTATTAAAAATAAGACCAATTGGAAGCAATTTTTACAAATCACAAAAACAAATTTTGAATACAAAATTAATCTGATTATGACGAAAAATATTGCAACCGTTACCTAAAGACAAAGTTAGGCAATTGAATGTTAGCAATGATAAATATTCTGTTTATTAACCTCATTAATAATGTATTAAAATCAAATATAAGATATTTCAGTAGGCGAAGAATTAAATCTTGAAAGGAATATGTTATAAAATAAACATATAAAATAAATTAAATCCAATCTATATTAGATTGAAAATAATATTAAAGATGAAATTTAAAATTTATGGACATAATTTATTAATTATTAATATAACTTTAGCAAATAAACAATTATTCCAAAATATCAATGTGAGAAAATTTTGGTAAAAAATTTTTATCTTATGTTCACCAAGGCTGATAATTAAATAATATAATTACAGGTAATAATAATCTAAAAAGTAACACATCTCACAAACTGATTACTGTTGCCCCACTTAAAAAACATCGAGGTTGAATAAAAATTGTGAAATGCAAAAACAGAGAACTTTTCAATGTTCCAAATGCATTAAAAGGTAAATATATAATGTTATATATAGTATAAATGAATAAATCTATGAATCGTTATACTGATACAATTAATATTTTAACGAAGATAGAAAATAAAAGTTAACAAACA
Source organism: Eucriotettix oculatus (assembly GCA_034510155.1). Lineage (NCBI taxonomy): Eukaryota > Metazoa > Arthropoda > Insecta > Orthoptera > Tetrigidae > Eucriotettix > Eucriotettix oculatus. Next base: position 48,910,953 of record CM067376.1, on the reverse strand, counting down.
TGATAATATTTTCCTTAAATCCATTTTCGTACATAAATATAATTTGTTGAAGAATATTAATCACAAAAATGGTGAAGAGTAACAAAATTATTCACATTTGCGGAAATGCGATTCTGGTTTAGACAAACTGTTAGTGTATACAATTTTACAGAATTTTCTCTTTCTGTCCCTTAATTATATAAATAACTTAATTGATTTTCAAATTGGACTCGTTACGGCATTTATCCAATGAGAGATGAAGAATTGATAAACGTTGCAACATCATATCATTTATCCGTCAATTTCAGCTACATGGACAATATTGTATCAAAGTTATAAGGATTTAATCATGACAAGGAGAAGCTTTGAAGTGGATTTTGTTACCATCTTACAGATAATTACGTCACTATGGAAAATGTATTCAGGTGTATATGATTAGGTTTATTGAATATTTCAATTTTATCTTGATTATTATAGCTTAGCGTGGTTCACACGACGAAAGAGGGAAAAATAATTATTTACTATATTTACTAATTTTTCTTGTTTTATATATTCACGAAATGGTCGATGACAGTAAAGAGGATGGTGACGTTCCTACATTATCTTTATAAATTAAGAAAATTTTAACAACTCGTGCGGTTAAACGCTTTGTAGAATCAATGCATTTTTTTCGGTCGCGCGCATTTTGGGTTCCCACGAATGATAAATCAAAATACCATGCGTGAGGGAGGGGAGGAGGGGGAGGCTCAGAAGCATTCCCTCCACCCTAACGTTAGCCTGAATTCAAACCGCAGCCATTGCAACACAATGCTTCCAATAATGGCCTGCGCTACGAATATCAATCAAATTGAGGCAACTGATTGCCAGTAAATTACAGCACGTTTAAGTTGCTATAATTCAAACGAAGTTAATTACAGAAATGTAATTCGCTTTCGCATTATTATTGAAATTGCTTAGCAGTCAGAATCTGTAGAAAGTTCCCGGTTGTAGGGATAGGTAAATTACGTGCAACAAATGCACATCGTGATTACTAAACGAATTGCTGATATTAGAGATTTGGAATTTACTAGTGACTCAGCAGGTACAAAAGGATTATGCAAAAAATTAAAGAACATTGATTTTATTTAAAATAACTGTCAATGAAACATGTTTCTAACAGCTCAATAATAAATTAGTTTAAAATTACTGATCTTTTTGTACAAAGCTAAATACACAGTTAAGGACGAACTATAGAGAAGTGTCCTTTACATTTGATTTAGTCCCTTTCTAGCGATAAAACTGATGACATTTAAAAATATATAATAGAAAACTTTCTTCAAACGTACTGTTTGGAAATAAATAGAGGTATTAGGTAATTCTGAAAATCAAAATAATGGTATAATATTCTCTTCATCCTACAATATAATTCTGGAATTTCATGTTTTATTTCATTTGAGTTAAGTTGGGCCTTAATGTTAATTTTAATACTATATAAACTAGCCTACAAACATATTCATAAAGTGTTTCGAGGCTATTTATTAGTTTTAATTAATTGTTTTAAGTGTTTCTAAAATAATTCGGAGATTTAATTGACGACGTTTATCCAAGTGTTAGTAAAATTGTTTTCTGCTATGCCTTTATACCAAAATTCTGTCAGAAGTATACGCAACGGCTGAATTTAATTATGAATGGCTATATCAGACAGTTCAATATAATAATAAATATCTGGGTGGCTGGCGATGATCGGGATTTTGAGGTTTAAATATAACAAACATTTTCCTGAAATAATGAGGGTGTTACATTATAGCGAACGTCGTCGTCGCCGCCGCCGCACACACACAGGGTACTTAATGGCAAAGGTATCCTTTTTTATATGTAATTAAGGTAGGATGATACTAATACTGTCGTGATAAACATCGTAAAAGTAATTTACCCCGAAAAGTAGTTATTCGACTGAAATATTTTAAAATATCCGCCCCCTTCACCCCCGCTACTATTGGCAGTAGCCGTATCTTAATCAAACAGTGATTATTTTCGAGTTGCAAAGAACATGTGTGCAAAATTTCGTTGAAATTGCTTCACGCATTTATATTTTTATGAGGAACACATATTCACATTATCACACACACGTCCGAAATTTGCCCTTTTTTACACTTAAGCAATTAATTTCAGTCATAGGTATAATGTTGTTGATCTATCTATTGGTCTGTTTAGCGCTAAATAACTTGTAAATTTAATAAAAGTTTTATTTTAGTAACGATATATTCTGAGTACTAAAAAAAGACAAATATGTTTATCTCTCGAGTGTGGCACACACTGTTCGATATAAAAGTGAGGAATTGGACCGTCTACTGCCATTATTATTTAATTCAGGATTGTAGAGAAGATAATTTTCACGATCTCATCCTTCAATGTAGTACATTAAAATGGGAAAAATAAAACTATTAATAATCTCTTATACTGGCTCAAAAAAGGAAGGAGCGTCCATTAAGAAACAGTATTATATTACTTACTAATAACTACTCTTAGCAAATGAAACAGAAATTTGTGCCTCAACCTACAAAATATAAATTAAGTAAATAATGTTTAAATTTTAAAAAAATCTGTCCATGAAATTAATATAAAGAAAGCGATTGTTAAAAATGGACATTTAGCTGTGAATATGATGTTTGTTATTCATAATCCTCTTAACACATTGACCCGGCTTAGGAGAATTGAAAAAGTTGCCGCAAATCGCGGAATAAAATATTTCAGAAACTTTCAAGAGCTAACAGAATGTGATAGGGCTTCGTTATTCCTAAGTAGATCAGCACATAAATGGAACCATTTATTTACAGAAACTTAATGAAATCAGAAATCCGAGTAACTTTGTTACACAAGCTTACATAAAACTAACGTTGCCAATTCGCATGCGTTAGTAAAAAACTATTGAAGTAAAATTTATGGAATAAAATGAGGGAAATTGACCAACTTGTCCAAAGCATTTGTAGAATTTCTCAGTGACTTTAAGTAGTAATTTGCTATATAAAAATTAAGACTCAAAAGGGGAGAAAACTGACTTACTTGAGAAATAGCTATAGAATATAAATGTAATATGTTATTGATTATTATACAAAATTGGAGAAAATCACCTTCTTGAACATCGGCTATAAAATTACGTAGAAGTTCTCTGTGGTTTTAAATTTTAATTAATTTTAGCATTCAAAATGGAGAAAAGAGACATACTCGCACAAATATAACACTCCATGGAAGGTATCCGCCATTTTACAGTTACATTAGCGCTTATGTTTTAACTTAAGACATTTTAGATAGAGTTTTAAGTGTCACGTTAGTAGGAGTCAAATGAGATTGAATATATAAATAATAATAGAAAGACGCTTCCATCGTTTACAGATATTTACATTTATTTCCTTGAAAGACACTTCATGTTCTGTTTGTATCAAATACCAAATTCCACGTAAATGTTATTATTCTATATATGTTACAGGGAATGGAGATTGTAACTTTCCTGGAAGAGTTACACCAAGTTTTACTGCAGCTTTCGCCCGTCAGACTGTATTCTGTCTAGGCTGAAGTAACCTCGTTTTTCTTGGCTGGGAACTGTCAGCCGCACCTTAAGTCTTAAATTACATTCGCGACCCAAGCTAAGGTTGCGGCACTTTTGTATATTTGGTCAGCGGAGCTCCAGAAACATCTCACAGAAAAACAAAGACGTAAAGCGCTCCAAGTGAAGACTTGGAAAGTAACGGAATTTCACCTCCGGCTGGCAAGAAGTGCCACGATGTTGACGGACGACTTCAATCATAAGAAGTAATCCTCGTTGGTCTGAGAAATGCGACTGGACTGTGCACAAAATCTTGCGTTCCTACAACACGGCAGGACCAGGAAAAAGACCCACATAGATAAACCTTTATTAAAGTAATTTAATCAATACATTTTTAAAAAATTGAGAAAATTTAAATAGTTACATATTAATATCGAGAAGTTGAATTGAATACGGTTAATTAATTTTTATTAGCAAAAAATTACCACTTCTGTAAACCAATTTAAGCGAAACTTGTGTAGTTTCCACTTACGTATTATTAATTTATTTTATTATCATTGCCTTTGGAATGAAGGACACAAAAGTGACCTGCTAAGGACTTTCAACATGAGCCCTCTCGTTCAACACACGACGACGTTTCGTCTAAATTTACAGTTTCCAATACAGTGACCGGAGTGCTACCGGAATATAATACAAATTTTATAAATGTCATAAAAAATTTCAGTTGTTTCCACGTATTTCACTAAAACTTAACAATAAAATTTTTAACAATATAAAAACTTATGAAGATGTTTCCCTGTATTACAGAAAATTATAATTTTCTCCGATTTAATAACAATGATATCCATGGAAATAAAGTGGAATAAAATAATATTTGTATTCATTTTGTAACATCCATTCCCTACACTGTCTTCATATCACATTTAAAACTATGAGTATCATTTACATAAAAATAATTTGGCATAATAATTAGTATCATACCACTCTTTAATTTATAAGACAGTTAACAAATTTCCAATTTTGTGTGTTTATTAACCGATTTTTCAAATTGATGTCTATAATTATTTACTTTGTATTAAACAGTCTCTAAAGAGTAGTGGAAAATAACCCGGAGGATGGCCCTCGTCTAAGTAAATAATTAATTGTGTTACGATTTCCAGCAATTACTTTTCTTAAGTTTGCTCTTTTTTGAGAAACAGTAAGCTTGTCTCCACAAGCTTCACTCAAATATAACTTTACAAGAACCCTAAGTCTCTAAACGTGGCCTTCTCTTGGTCAAAGTCCTCCATATTGTTCTCTCTTCTCTTATTCTGCTTAGAACTTGCACTCATATGATATGATATTCAGCATCCTTATATAGTACCTTTCTGCAACTCCTACCGTCCACGTTTAGAAAGCCTTCCATACTTGTGCTATCCTACTCTTTATGTCTACTACGCTTCTACCATCCCTAACTATGGCGCTACCCAAGTAGCAGAATTCTTTAACTTCCTTCAAAATATCCCTTCCCAATCTAACACCCTTTGTTATTCCACTGTTTGTCATACTACACTTCATCACCTAGGTTTATCCTCTACTAATCCTCATGTTGAACTCTTTCTCCAGGACCATGTTCATGCCGTTAATTGTTTCCCATGTCTTCTTATAATTACCCTAATACTACAATATCATCGTATAATCCTACGGTTTTTATTTCTTCCCCTTGCAGTATTATTCATTTTCCATATTACTTTTTAACTCTCTTCATCGCCTTTTCTATATATACGTTGAATATATTGGGTGACAGACTGCATCCTTGGGTTACTCCTATTTTGATTTCTGCTTTCTTGTGTGCCGTAATTATAATTACTGCTGATTACATTCCGTAGAGGTTATAGACAACTCTTCTTTCTCGATATTATTATTCTTGTTCTCTTCAAATTTACTAATATTATGCCAAAATCCGTAATAGGAAATGTTTACAGACGTGGATAAATAAGTATGCCTAGATGCATAAACGCAATTTATATATTATAAGTTTATATTGGACTTCCACCAATATTTGAATATACTTATTTCCAACGTGCAATAACTTCGTTTCCGCTGGAGTTATTTCAAAATATTGTGAGACATATGAGTTATGCTGTCTTAATTATAACAAAATTTTATATGTTGTTTTTGAACGAAACGTTACCATTGTGATTTTGTTTTGATTTACTAACAATAAATAGTAAATTAAATTTTATGTTGTTGTTGTATTTTTTATTTTTAATGCTGAGTTTCTTACTGCCATCTCAAGTTGTATATTTTTTGATATTGCGTTAGCAATTTTTGTAATTTAAGATATCCTCCGATAGCATTGAACTAATTGTAAAGCTTGTGTAATGTACACATTTTATCCACATTTATTGAATAATTTAATATAAGTATAATTTTTGGAAAATATTAATTACCAATATAGACCTTTTAAGGAATGTCCTTATTATTTATTACGAGCAATTATGTGATATTTATTAGTTTTAATAATAATAATACAATTAGGAGAGTTTCATTATTAAAAGGGAATAAAGAAAGTCTTCTTTGCAGATTGGACGAAATATCTGTAGTAACTGGGGATTGGTTTTGACTTCTTCAGGTCCGTATCAAAACAATGGGCATTCCGTGAATATCTCCATCGTGTGCATTTGGTAAGAAGCGTGTGGTGCCACTGCGGTTCGCTGATCCGGCATTTCTTCCCGGCGCTCCGTTCCTCTGAAAGGGACGCTCTTATCACCGATAAACTGGCAGCCTTTTTGCTCCCCCTTCACGTTGGAGCCATTTCGCAGCCTCATATCGCGGTGACAAGGAGCCTCGTGATTGATTGCCCTTGCTCGAGCAGGTAAGCCTGTGTTGACGAGCCATCCGGCCCACTAGCTTTCGTTTCCTTCGCACCAATCTGTTCCCTCCAAAAAATTGCAGCTTTATATAAGACTTTAATAAATTGTATGGGTAAGGAAACTTGCAGAAAATTTTGTTCTTCTCCGAGAGCAGCGCAACTTATGATATTTCCTCTCCCGAGATCTAGCGTGCAGTTTGGAAACCTGGGTCCAATAAATTTCAGTGAATGATAAATGTGTGTTAGGAACATTTAATTGTGTACGTAAGCATAAAGTTTTCTTTAGTCTTATTCGGTGCAACGGATTCCTGCTGTAAGGTGAATATTTAATCAATAGTAGCTGTATTTTCCCAGAAATTTTTAATGGAGGAACTAAAGAGATACAATATCTACTTTGGGATGAATAATTTAAAGTACTGCATGTATTTTAAAACAAATTGAGATCTGCTTCTAAAAGCTTTACCTAAATTCTTTGAAGAGGGAAACTGTCTGAATATTTTATTTTTCTCAGAATATGTCAGCTCGTTAGCCAGAGATTATTGACTCTTGAGAAACATTATACGCTCCTCAATATTTTTCATTTAATTTAACTGAGTAAGGAATTTTTTTTCAGTTTCACTTAATTTTATCCTTCAGTAAGAAGTTATGCTGTATCATTTGTTTGTAAAAATTTTGAGCGTCGTTAAACAGGCTCAATAGACTCTCGAATATCTGGGTTAATGGCGGATAGATTTGTCGTGATTAATCTGAAACAGCGTATAAACCAAAGCACACATACACTATCCAGATATACAGCTATGAATTTAACAACAGTAAATTTTGATAGTATGTAACCTTACTTAAATTTACCTTTCGTGATGTAGGCCAGTGTTTTTCATTGTAGTGCTTCTGAAGTGCAGTATAGAGCCTCTTCTAATTGAAACTATTTATAGATGAAAAACTTATACCCTAATGGCCGTAATATTAAAGGATAAGTCACAAAAAAGAAGCAGTTAGTTGAGCATTTTCTTACATAAAAACAAATATTTTTCCAGATAACTGAAATAACCTCCTATTTTAATAAAAACTGATGAACTCAGTTTAGTGTTAAGACAGAGTCGTATTTTGAGTTTGTCTCGAAGCTGGTCCCTTTGTTTCTTTAAAAATACGTTGCTCGTGGTTAATGGAGTCCACTGTTTATAATTAATTCTTCGTCTAATAACGACGATTTTAATCATAACTTGTAACGCCACTTTAGGGTTCATTTGAAACGTTTATATTTGTTCCATTGGGAATAAAAGAATAATAAAAGTAAGAGATATCGCTGTACGACAGAGAGAGGAGTGAAATAGAATAGTTGGAGTAGATTTGAAGAAAGGTGTCTGATTTAAATACTTGTAAATGTTGAAATAAATTTCCTTGATATTTATTGTGAAACATATTAGCAATTTAGGAAGAAGAAATGGATGCATGAAATAATGAATGTTAATTTCAGAGTAACTTGGAATTATGTTTCCCAATTTAGTGACATCGTATCACTAAGCCCTTGAATTTAGTGTATTTTATTTGTAATGGTTGAATACTATTAATATTTTGCGAATGTGTAATTAGGGAAACGTTATAAATTGCGTTCCTGATATTAAAGACATCCTTGCTGATTTTCAGGTTTGCCAATTGGCCTGATAAAATTTTCTCTATTAGTTGGTACACCGTGTTTGAATTAATCCTAATCATAATAAAAATTGAAGCAGGGAAAGAAGAGAGATTTAATAGTGATTGCAATATATTTTACTACAAATATTTTGGCTCCTATCCGACATGGAAGTCGGATATCATCTGTGATATTAAAGTCATCATAGCGAACTAAAGTAACAACTTCGTCGTACTGTTAGATGTAAGTCGGGCTACATAGCCACTGACAGTGGTACTTAATTATTATAAATATTATTTGTATGAGAGGTGTGTTGAAGACATACAGGTTGACGTGTGAATTATATTGCGTGTATAAATAAAGACGTTCGACACCTATTGGGTAGGGTCGAAGAGTTGCTACAAGCTATTAATAGATGAAATTCATATTTCCATCAAAAGACCAAAATGACCGTAATTGTAGATAATTTATAACAGTCTGAAATTATGAAATTGCCCATATGTTCATCAGCATAAGTAAATACGATGGTAATTGTTGTTTTTGCATTTAATTTCATGTTTTAATGGTTAATATCTGCTTTTTTACAAATCAGTGATATTTTGGAAATACCTATGATCTGCTTGCTATATTAATTTGATTCACCTCCTGTTTTCGAGTGGATACTATGAGAATTGTTTCAATATATTTAAACTTCCACATCCCTTTGCAATTCCCTTCCTATGTTATTTAAAGGAGAGTTGCCTGCTTCAGGATCACCCTCATGTAGCCTGTTACTCGCAAAAAATAATACGTTCACCACGTTAAGTCTCCATGAATATCCCGTAAAACGTCTATAACGTCTTAAGTGCAAATGAACTCAGTAATAATTCAAACCAATCCCTTTTCAGTTTCAGTTCATTAGCTTTTTTTTCCTTGTGAAAACTAATATACAATGGAAATTCATGGCCCACCTCAAATATCTTAAGCAAATATACTGACTCCTCAACTTTTTTTTGTAGAATTTAATTTGATTATTTCACCCTGTTCACCGTTTCCTTTCGTTCACAGTCAGGTCTTACGTTTTTAAATGTAAATTCTTCCCTGGATAAAATCCGCAAAAATGAATCAAAGTAAAATTCTATATTCTTCTCAACAGACCATGCTTTATAATGATTAGTGGAAATAATTTAAAATTTCATCAAAAAATAATAACTCCTCATTTAAATCTAATTTTAGAAAGTATTTGTATTAACACGGTAGAGGCGGACCTGTCATCTACTGTCACAAGTAGCCACGAAAAGGAGGCCGCTACAGAAAAAACGACATGGGAAATATTGTTAACAAACGGCTCGCGTAATGAGAAATGAAAACAGTTTCCTCTTTCGCTGGAGCAGTTAAGAGGCAGAAGGGTGATGTTGACATTTGCGATGGAAGAAAAGAGCGGTCGATGTGAGTGGGAGAGCCATTACAGTTCGGAGCCCGGAGCTAAGACTTAACCCAATACACACACAAACACGGAAACAATTTACCCTTGCTGTTATGCCCCGATCGAACCCTTTTGTACTAACACTAAACCGATTATCGTTACTTCTGAAATACCTATTTATAGGTAGGTCAAATTTGATTATCTTTCAAATTTAGCATGTATAACAGACGTGAGGTATTAAATTCATTAATGAAAAATTATTTGAATTTGATGCTTAACAGTAATAGCATAATATTGCAAATATATTTTAAACTAGATAATAATGCATTTTGGTGCAAATAAAATTAATAAAAAAATGATTGGATATCATCTCTAGTGCTCACATGGAACTATTTTAGCTCTCAAGAAACATCATAATAATTCCAATGTTCTCAATTTTCCAGTTTACATGAGTATTTTCATTCCCTGTACAGTTCACCATTGATGTATTGATTTAAATATTTGGTCTAGGGAATTGTTTTAAAATATTTCATCGTTTGTAATTAACGTGCCAATTGCAAAGTAATTCCAGTTAGATCAGAAACGAATAGGTGACAAGACGATACGTTGCTGACGGTGAAAAAGATCATGATATCGAACGTGTCCAGTTAACCAAAAGTAAAAGTTCCTTGGATCAGTCCAAAGGCGTGATAAACTCGTCGGGAATATTTGGAAACCGCCATTTTTTTCGGTGGTGGAAGGAGGTCGATAGGTGAATTTTCGCCGAGTCAGAGTCAGTAATTAGTGGAGATTGAGAGGTGAAGTAAGAAAGCAATGAGGCGGAGGTCGAGTGCGGTAGAGCAGTGACAAAGTATAGATAGAAGGGTGACGTAATGGAGTGAAAGAACAGTGGCGACGCAGAAAAATTTTTGTGATGAAGAAGTAGCTGGCGGATTTTAAGAAAGTCACGTAGCTTTCCACAGCTGAACGGAACGAATTTTCTCTGATTTGAGAGGATTTCGTGCTAGCTTTCTAGTCGGTAATTCATTTATAACGTAAATTCAATGTCTGGTCTATTTACAATATTTCATTTCATTATTACACCATTTCCTTAATAATGAGTTCACATACGTTTTTAAACAATTTAAGGCAAGTAGTAATACATACATATTCACTGAACCTCGTTATATGAAAAACTCTTTAATATCTTTTTGTGCAATATTTTAGAACTAGGGTGCTGTTGTAAAATACTTAATAAGAGACGATACCCATACTCGCCAACAGGAGACAAAGAGTTACTATAAATGACACATTTTCTGAACAAATGTTTCATTCATACTGGGAACAAATAAAGACTGGGGTCCTTCAGGGTTCCATTTTGGGTACTTTGCTCTTCTTAATCTATATAAATGACTTAATTGAAGCTATAAATTCTTACTTGCAGATTATAGCAGCATTATGGTAATAAGTAGTCTGAACAATTCTGCCAATAACACAATAACGCAAATACTTCAGTCGCTTCAGTTAATGACTTGTCAGTTAATTGTGATAACTCATTTCGTGCAGCTTCAGACAAACAATGCTACATTTGAACTCTGTAACACTAACAACGAACAATTGTGAAATAGGTGAAGTAGAATGACCACAAGGGATAAAGTCACATTAATATTCTCCTAAGAAAAATAGGCTCGGCAACCTTTGCTGTTAGAATTATGTTGCGTTTTAGTGAAAATATAAGAAAATTAGTTTATTCTACATACTTTCACTCCTCAATGACATATGCTATAATATTCTGGGGCAATGCAGCAGGGCAATACAGAGTATTTAATCTACAGAAACTAGTTGTCTGAGTATTATGTCAGGTTCCACCAAAAACTTAATGAAGGGGACTCTTCCAAAAAAAGGAAAACTTGCTCTTAACTGCCAGTATATTGAATTACAGTTGTTATTTGTGCTTAATAACGGTCATCTATTCACAAAAAACTCAGATGTGCATATCTTTGTTACCAGAAATAAAAATAATTTACACAAGAAACATAAGTCTTTTACTGTAATACAAAAAGATGATCATTATAATGCTATTAGCATATTAATAAACTTCCAGCCGCCATTAAACAGTTAAAAATAAATGTAAACGAGCTATCGAACTTTTAACTTAGCCATTCCTTCTACTCTGTTGAAGAATTCATAGAGTTGAGTATATCTCAGTATATAACTTACCCTAGATATATTACTATGTCGAGACACTAGTATCAGACACTTAATATAAGATATTACCATTATTATATGTGGAGTACAAATTATATACCTTGTTTTCTCTGCAGTACTTAAGCATACATTATTGTAAGTTAAGCAAAGTCATGGATATAAATAACAACACAGAGTTAAAAGTAATTCATAAATCATAACATTATGTACAATCGCAGACTTGTTCCACACCCCAGAAGTTCTGCTTCTCTATGGGATCAATGGAATATGATTTAATACTTATACGTAGATGTTTTGAGTGAACATGTAATATGACATTACAATGACAATTTATATTAACATAATAGTGAAACCAATCTGCATCAGAGGTATAAATATATACTGAGAAAAGTGCACCTGTTAATGTTAAACGTTATTGGTGTGATCGGCGTTTCCCTGGAAAATCGACCCATGAATATTTTCGTGGATTCTACAGTGGTTCCCGGTAAAATTCTTCAATAATCCAGCACGCCCTGCAACATGCTTCGTACCTGTATATTTTAATCACAGTATATGTAATTGATGTGTGGCACCTAGCGAATTTAATAGTTCGGTTCACTCAAGATCTATCGTCGAATAACCATTAAATTTCTTCGTAGGAGGCGTTTTCGTGAGGGAAAATAATATATTAGATAAAAAAAATATTGTGTGGATGACTTTGCCGAATATTACTTTCAGATACCTATTTTAGTATTTAAAATGGTCCACGAACGTGGCGTCACAAATCAGTCTGAAATAATCGTATATTCCCATTTCAATAACACATTTCTCTGCGTCGACATATCCTTCCATCGTGCATCGTGTGTCGAAGTACTTGACTTTATGTGTTGTTGCATAAACAGAGCACCATTAATCTCTAGAATGAATACGCGTTCACGCCTAAATGCCGTACGGTAGTTATTATTACCATCGCGACGAGCGGAGGTCTCTCACGCAACACTAATATCACATTTTTAGCGCTGAGCCCTTAAAAAACATAACACGCCTCGTGACAGCAATAATTCATCCGGGAATTTTAATTTGCGTTGCTGCCGCCAGGTAGCAGTAAAACAGGCGTGGGCGAGAATTACCGTTGTCGGAGGATGGATTTGTAGCGAACCTAGGCTGGAATACAGAATGCGAATTAAGTGGCGTCGCCCGTGAATGTAGATTACACCTCGGTGGTACAATACGCATTTTAGAGCAACAATTAACTCCTCCGACGCCTATTAAGAGTGCTTATAATTTAGCCACTCTGGATGGGATACGTGGACTAATATTAGTAACGAGTTCGCAAATCAATTAACCTACATTTTTAAAAACGTTTGGAACTAAATTTAGAAACCTAATAAAACCAAACTTTGAGCGTCCATATTATTTAACATTAATAAATATTTCCAAAAATAGAAATGAGGTAACATCAGCAACGACTTAGTTACCAGCATAACAGCAAAAGGACTACTAAATGCTCTTGAGTGTCGTAAGAAAATCGAATAGTCCAAAAGAGTCTGCCTCTCAGCCTTACAAGACTTATTTTAGCATCTATTGTTGAAATTATAAATCTGTGACCATTAATTTTAATATCTGCGGAATTATATTTCCAGTGTACTTTTGTCTTTATGGGTATTTAAGTAACGACTCTCAGTATCCGGCTATCTTTTTTACTTTTTGAAGTTTCATAATTAATTATGAACATAAAGCCTATAGAGTATTTTTATTTTCAACGGTATTTATGTAACATTTCATACCATAAGAGATAAGAATTAATTGCATACAAGTAACTCGTCTTGTCAATCACGCTTGTTGTGTAACTCATATTCAAGGAGATAATTTTTTTTGAAGTTTTTTTTTAGATTATTCTCCGAACGTTATTGCGCTCCTAATTATCATCACAATATCAGAACGCATTTCTTTCTCCAAAAACGAAAAGCATTGTTTGAACTGAAGCTGTCACACCGCTACGAGTTACGGAAAGGACATGATGAGGTCAGTTACATTAAAATCTGAAAACAAAAGAATTTTCAGACAACTCATAGTATAGTCATTTCATGTGGGTTAACTAACGAATACTTCACCTTGGAATATGCAACTATAGTGTTCCCCTCGAATTATAAAACAGCAAATGTTTTCAGTCCTTAAGTAGAAAATTGTATGTGATGATAGCCTTAAATAAAATAAAACAAGTAATTCATGGGCTACTTAATATTTCATTGCATGTAATAAATGGTTTGGAAAGGATAATCATCAAAGGTTTGGTTAATTATCCGAAAGCAACTACAGAATTAAATACGGTAGTTCAGTTTATTCCAGAAAGTTTTCTGTTGACTGTAACAATAAAAATTATTTGAGTTTATAGAAATTCTGTCAATCAATCTGTGTCCAGTAAACACGTTTTGCGTCCCCATCCTTAAGGGAGGAAAAATACATCTGGGAATTCTATCTATCTAAATAAAGATTAAATAAATAGATTAATCATTTCAAACGTGATTTATTCATATATATATATATATATATATATATATATATATATATATTGTAATTCAAATTACGATGAAGGTTCAGCATAAAATTTAATGCCGTGACGATATAGCTCATGGGACGTCTCATTATTAATATTTGCGGTTATTGTGGAAACTCAACAGGAACCCTTAAGAGAAATAAAAACAGTGGGGTGGGGATGTTAGACGGAGCGCTAAACTACCCACGTGTTCAGGAGCAACCCGTGAAGTATGCTGATCCGCCGAACACACACAACGGCATGAATTATAAATAAGGGAAGCAACGCATTTGAATATATGTATTAAAGAAAAATAATGAACAGAAAACTTATATATAGGGTTTTTCAATGAGGGAGGTTGATGTTGAAATGGAATTAAACAAGTTGTAAGGTATTAAAGAAATTCTTGTTTTATTTTAATGGGCAAACATACACATCTTGTGTCATTACAATTGAACATAGACCCACCCTTATTGGAAAACCCTATATAAGATACAGTATTATCGAGTTACAGAAAGGACATGATGAGGTCAGTTACATTAAAATCTGAAAACAAAAGAATTTTCAGACAACTCATAGTATAGTCATTTCATGTGGGTTAACTAACGAATACTTCACCTTGGAATATGCAACTATAGTGTTTCCCTCGAATTATAAAACAGCAAATGTTTTCAGTCCTTTAATAGAAAATTGTATGTGATGATAGCCTTAAATAAAATAAAACGAGTAATTCATGGGCTACTTAATATTTCATTGCATGTAATAAATGGTTTGGAAGGGATAAGCATCAAAGGTTTGGTTAATTATCCGAAAGCAACTACAGAATTAAATACGGTAGTTCAGTTTATTCCAGAAAGTTTTCAGTTGACTGTAACAATAAAAATTATTTGAGTTTATAGAAATATTGTCCATCAATGTGTATCCAGTAATCACGTTTTGCGTCCCTATCCTTAAGAGAGGAAAAATACATCTGGGAATTCTACCTAAATAAAGATTAAATAAATAGATGAATCATTTCAAAAGTGATTTATTCATATATATATATATATATATTGTAAATCAAACTACGATGAAGGTGCCGAATAAAATTTTATGCAGTGACAATGTAGCTCATGTGACGTCTCATTCTTAATAGTTGCGGTTATTGTGGAAACTCAACAGGAACCCTTAAGAGAAATAAAAACAGTGGAGTGGGGATGTTAGATGGGGTGCTAAACTAGCTTAGGAGCAACCCATGAAGTATGCTGATCCGCCGAACACACACGACGCATGAAGGGAAGCAACACATTTCAATATATGTATTAAAGAAAAATAATGAACAAAACTTATGTGTATGGTTTTTCAATAAGGGGAGGTTGATGTTGAAATGGAATTAAACAAGTTGTGTGTAAGGTATTAAAGAAATTCTTGTTTTATTTTAATTGGCTAACATACACATCTTATTTCATTCCAATTGAACATAGACCCACCCTTATTGGAAAACCCTACATAGCATACATGTTTATGGTTACCCAAATTAATTATCTGTGCAGGTTTTTCCTAATTTTTTCTTCAATGAGCATGGCTACATTAATGTTGGAAAACTAAAATGAACACAAACACTGAAATTTTATTTGAATCCTGACATTTTTCGCGTTAGTTATTACTAAAATTTATTACAATACTAATATGATACGATTGTTATGAAAAGTTCTTGACAATTGATTTTAGCTGTTACCATATACGTTTCCTTGCTTCTCGCCAGTCGAAAGTTCTAAAATCCCTATGTATATTCCTTGATTTACCGACTAAGTATGTTTGACATTATTTTACATCTTACGGCCTTACATAATAGTCATAAATCATTTCTGATACTGGTTCAGACTAGAATGAAAGAAGATAAGAAAAATTTAACATTCTCTAATTAAAATCAATTCAGTCCAGAAGTTGTAATACTGATTTTTGCCTTTTTTGTTAATAATTTTTTAATTACATAGCAAAACTGAAAGTATTTCAAATTCTAAAAAATCACAATCGATTTGAAATTTTATTAAATTGTATAATTCTCACTTATTTAACGGCATTAACTACAGAAAAAGTCAGAACTATGTTTTTATTTTTGCATTTCAAATAATCAGAGATCATCAATATAGCCATTTTGATAACTTTCAGGCTAAGTTTACTGTAATATCTCATTTCGTTTTCCCGTCATTAATGACCAGGTGGATAAAATTATATAGATTAAATTTTTTATCTATGTAACAAGTTTTTAAATTTTTCTACTAATTTCACCACATAAACACGAAAATTTTTGTTCAATTTCGAATACAAAAATATTTGACATTTAAACATAATTTTTATTCTCATTGACAGAGATGATATACATGTAAATTATTAATAATTATATTTAAGTGCAGTTGAATTCCATTATAATTTTTACACGTCGTAAAGTAATTCAAAGTTCCAGAAGAAGATCAGCATTTAATTCGAAAAATATGTAACGCAGCAAAAGTAAAATTTACTTATGTTTAAACTGAATCTGGTTGATGCGTTTATATCCTCTAACTATATATTCACCAATCAGAAATATTCAAGTAAATTTGAAAATCAGAATCTAAAATTTGGACATGACCCGGACCCTCTATTGCACTCCAGTGTACGATCAATTTTTTTCAGAATCACTGAGAAAGTATAATATCCGGACAAAAATATCCTAACCTTTACTCACATATTACATTTAGGCTGAAAATATGAATAAAACACTTACGTTAGTCAATAACATTATTTTTCATAATCAAAGGATACACATTATAAAGTTTAAGATCGAGATTATCGCGCATAGAACGATCCATATAGGGGAAATCGTGGAGGAAGGGAATATTGCGGTAGAACGGGATACGCTACTTTTTTACTTGGTAGTGCTGGTTGTGTGTAAATAGGGGTGAATTATTGTAAATGGTCAAGGAAGACGTCCTGGCAACCGACTTGATAAATTTTTGACTCCGCCTTGTGAAAGAACTCTATTTTGGGCGTCTTATATCTGTTACTCTTTTTCTTAACTCTTTAATGCTATATATTAGTCAAATAGGTGTCTATTACTGTATATAACTGATGTATAAGGCTCGGTGAAGAACCTTAAAATGAGATTAGGGTGCCGGGTAGAAAGGGATACTACTGCATAAGGAAAAATGTAACGTGTTCTCAACAAAAGAAAGGGAGAACTGACAGACGCATAGGATGCTTTACCGGAAAAGAATAGTTTAAGAAAGACCTGGGAAAATGGTAGCAAAGACTACACAGTTACAAAAAAATCGTTTTCGAAAGGAAAAATTGATAAATCTATCAACCGTACGCTAAATAAGTATACGAAAGGAAAAACAAAAGATGTTAAGATTTTCTGAAACTAAATTTAATTTTATTGCAGTTTTTAAAACTCGTCAAAAATCTAAATTCGTTGTTTTAAGTTATATTGATAATAGCCCCGTTCGGCTACGACTTCCCCTATGTATTTCTCGTTTATAAAACTACTTAACCTACTATCAGTTGTTTATAAAACACGGTAATGAGTTCTTTTAGTTTGTATTGAAAGTGATATAATATAGATACAATTAGTCTGACATTTTTGTACGTTTTGAATTGAGAGAATCAAATTTCACTTGTTTCTTCAAATGTAAAACCCACTTGCTTCGTTTCATTTTTATAGGTATCGTAACGTACCAAAGGTAAATTAATGTAAATAGAGATTTCCAAAAGGCAAAGTAACCAATGAATTTTAGGTGTTGCGTGATCCTCACCACTTGCCTGCCCTTAAGGCGGTTCGTCGTGCTTAAACAAACAGTAGAGGGATATTAAGGGAATGGGCTCGACCATCTTACAATATTTTTATTTTTCAGAAGCTTTCGGCTCAATAAGCCATATTTTTATATTACAGATGAATATGGCTTATTAAGTCAAAAGCTCCGGAATAAATATTACTGACATTTTATTGTTTTAAATTATATCAATATATGAAGACTGAAAATTTGGGTATCCAATATTTAATAACAACTTATATAAATGAACCGTCCTTATAACACCACAAGTCAGTTGAACTAATATTGTAAATGCTTGCATCGTACAGCGATGTGGACATAATTTATATCAAAGGATGGAAGAGTTGGCACGAGAGAGAACCAGAAGAGGACGGACAGCAAACATCGTAAGGAATGTTGTATGTAATTATTTTGGAAATGTTACATGACAAATGGCGAAAATATAAACTTCTATTAGTAAACTGAGACTAAATAAAATAAATCCAGCACGCATGTATAAATGATAGTGTTTGTAATAATAGTCTTCCCAAATGCACATTCATCCTCTTCACCACAACATAAAATTGCGGGAGTAGTTCTTCGCAAACTTCATGCCCGGCATCTTGATTATCATTCCTATGTATTTGTTATAAAATTTGTCCCACGCCACAGGTCATACTGGGGAAATAAAAACTTCTCCAACAATATCTTCGATTATTTTACAACATAGTTTTCTGACTTTATAATTTGTAATAAATAAAAAGACAGCCACAAAGCCAGCATTTAAATTTATCACTATTTATTCAAAAGCGACGTTTCGTCTCCTTTTTGAGACTTCCTCAGGAGTACTACAAATATAATGTTACAATAAATAAAATATGGGTTCTATATATTTTAATTTATATATTATTTTATTACTTCGGAAGGATTAAAAATATGCTTGGACCCACCGCAGCTCACTCTAGACAATGACGCGACGTCATTGTTGTCAGAGAAACATTGTTGTTCCCCCGGACGAACGCAGTGGCAGTTTTGGGCGACACCTCCGTCCGTTTTTTCCCGTCACCGAACAATGTGAAAGGGGCCATGTTCAGTAGACTAAACTCAGGTCTTTTCCCCGATCCGGGTGATAAACGGATAATGTGAAACCACCCTAAAAGAATAAAAAGGGACGAAATACTTGAAATAAAATGATATAATGAACATGGAAAAATCGGGTGGACGTGGAAATATTTTATTTTAAAGAAAAACCTGAAATCCAGGTCAGGGAAAACGAATTAATTACAACAGCCAAGAATAAAAGAATGGTAATGGAATGGCCTACGTTGCAATAAACTGCGTAGAAATGTGTGTGGCCATAACGTACGTCACAGTATGAACATCTGAAGCATAAAATTATGTATTTAAATATAAACCAATTTATATTGTTCCATGTTGTAATCTTTAACAGAAACACTGTAAAAAGTCCCCTTTACAACCGACGACGAGGACGTTCAATTATGTGGCTGCATAAGACGGAAGCCACTAACTCGTTGCTTGACGTTTGAGTCTGAGCGGAGACCGATATCTCTTAACTAATACGTCGAACGGGAGACGAGGCGTTTCCCTTTAGACTTAATGCAATTATGTGCTGTGGCAGTTTAATCAAACATTTAAATGAAATTGCATTTGCAACAGCCCTTGGCCGCGCTGCTATTATTCACAATTTAAACGGCTTTGCTTTTTTAATTTCACGTACTCTTTCAAGTCGAGCAAAAGGAAACTGAACTCTCGCAATCTTGCCTGTGTCTTTATTTGGCAAGTTGAATTTTATTTCAGATAACCTGTGAAAAATTTAACAAACAAAATAAAATTTACCAAAATGAAACCATTACATAATTATCCTTTATTTACAGAATTTAATTCTGTATCACACACACATTTTAGCTTTCCAATTACTTCCATATACTGAATTATATATTTGTTTAAAAGTTAGAGAGAACAATTTTAACCGGCAGATATTAATTTCCTGTTTTATAACAATTTATACAATATTGTTAACGAATTATTTGACAGGGCATACTACCTTGATAACGGATTATTAGACAGTAAATAACATTTATAATATCTAGGTATTGTAATGATGGGGGATATTAATTATTTAATGAATTTAATAATTAAGGTTTAATATGTATGTTTATTAAATGAAGACACGATAATTTGAAATGGGTCCGGCGAAAATATAACAAGTACTAATATAAAGTTATTAAAAGGGAATGACTAAATTCTCAGGGATCATTATCGTTTGGATGCAGATGCTACTGGAATTTTCTTGTTGTTGAGCTCTGAAGCGGCCGGTACACAATAGCACAAACTTCTGTTTTTCTCTCCTTCTTCCCTCGTTGTAAACGCCTTCTCTCTTCGCTGCCTCCTCGCCTGATCAGTCCGTAATTTACGCCGGCGCTGCAACTGCACTCGTCAATCGTTCACTGCACAATCTTTCGCCATCAATCTGTGTCACCATCAATCTCTACATCTCTCAAATTCACTCTACACCACCAATCTCCTGCCAATCTGTCTAAATCATTCTCCACCACCTATCTGCTCCCAAAATGTCTCCGCCTGCCTGTATTAAAATTTCGTCCCCACTTATGCGACACCTATCACCAAGGTGGCAGGGATGGATATTCTCCAATAATATCCCTTTTTATATTTGGAGAATACACGCCACCCGGTCACTAAATTATCAAACAGATTAGGAAATTCCGAAGCCGGCGACGAGGTGTCTGAGCTTTATAACCCAAGTGTCAACCGCTGTCTCTTTGTTTTGATTCCGCGCCGCCAAGTTGGTGCCCGGAAAAAACCTCTCTTTTCAGGCCAGCGACATCTTCATGCCTAAATATTTAAGTTAAAATTCCATAAATAAGATAAATTGGACCAGGTTCTAATACGCTACAGTATTAAAAAATTAATTGTTAAAGAGAAATCCCTTTTAAACTTGAGTATATTATTTTATTAGTTTTTAAAACCAATTTCAATTAATTATTCCTAATTTCTGACATACTTCCTTTGTTCCAATTTTATATAAATTACTATAGTAAAATACAAAAAAGAATAAAACAATTGTATAAGGGCTGAAAATTATAAAATTATATCAAGGGAAAACCTCCGCTTCCTCAAAACTAAATTCACTTATAGTTACGTGAACGACTTCATTGGACTAATTCAAGACAAACAAATGCCTCCAAATCATTAAATTTGTTTGATCACAAAATTCTACTAGATAAACTAATCGAAAGAAAGCAGTCCCAGAAGATGAAAATGACGGCAATATTTATGTCTTTATTTGAAAAGTAATAACTTTCAGGGCTCCTCAGAGATCAATTCTACGGTTCCTTCTTTCTCTTTAATACATAAATTACCTTCCAATTCTTATAAAAAACTATATCAGTTCCCTGGTTTATTACAACTTATACAATATGAGACGAACTTGGTAATAAGCGATGGTGACGACTAGATTCTTCAAAATACAACCAATAACGCCCTCGTGTAATTTAATGTCTGGTTGTTATATGAAACTTAAAAGTGCTTCTAAATTACGTACTGCCTATTTTTTTCTGAAGTACTGAAATGTGTAATCCGAAACATCTGTAGTATGAATCATAAAAAAGTTACCAAGTACATAATTTTTAAACTCAAAACTTGTTAAACGAAATCCAAATTTATTTGTTACCAACGGGGAATTTCGTGAACATAATATGATAAACTACGTGACCTTATGGAAAAAGAATCATAAACTATCATTTATAAATTATTCACTAGTTGCTTTCCTCTTAGCATTAGAATTGTGAACTGTGACAACTTATTTATTAGGAAAAGCTACAGTCTGCTTATTAACAGCGTGCAGCAGTCAGTTAATAAGTTTGTAAATATTTCTTAACATTAATTACTTATAAAATACTGGTTAATTTAGGTAATACTAATATAAGCATCCATTATTTGTATGTCGAACTGCTACTTCACAATTGCATATTTGGTATCGATCCCACCAGATTTCCAGTCAACGTAAAGAACTGACAAAATATTCAGAGATGACAATATTTTGAATTTGATTTTCATTAACTTGTATCAAAGTGTAGAGTAGGGTTATTTACAAAATTAAGTGCCACTTGTGTAGTAACGTTTGCATTCGAAATATTTTTTATGCTTATTTTCCATATAAGCTTTCTTATTTCTTAAATATTTAGTCTTTGTAATGTACTTTAATTATAACCTATTATTTTTTTGAAAACAGTTACTACCATTTCAAATATGTACTTTTACACTTCTTTATATTTCCATGTGTGTACAATCTAAGTGTGTAACGCATGTATGTATATTAATTTATTACCATTTCTAATTAATAACAATTTTACTGGTCTTATGTCCTTGGCAGAGGACTAATGAAACTAATACTTCTAATACTGATGTATGGATCTACAGTTTGGTCTCCCTTTACTAATAAATTTATAACCACAAATGTTTCGTGAATCAGTGTAAAAATATTTTATTAAATGACGCGTTTCTTGATCGTTCCGCTAATAGTTAAAATTAATTTTCCTGCCAAAGTGTTGAATGTGTTGCTTTGTAAAATTACCTAATACATAACTTACGAACTTTCTGGATAGGTTTTCTCTGCTCTGTTGTTTTTTTGTTTCTTGTATTCAGTGGAGCTACTAGAAAAGGTCACATTCCTCGTCGTGCAGTTCCAAGAAGTTAATTATCCATTGCTTGTGCTTCTCAGTCTGTTCTAGAGTGCATGTAGTGTTTTCAATGTTTTTAGACTATATCCTGTTTACTTTAGAATTTATGTAAAGGTTATTTGTACTTAATTATGTACTTTATTTTGTTCTTATAATTAGTAGTTATTTGTAATGTATGGCGTAAGATATTTCCTCAACCAAGTACTATTGGAAACAAAAATGAATTTAAATCTATAAAGATAATTGAAATCGTACAACGTAAAATGTTTCAGATCTATGTATTATATAACGAATTTTACAGACGCATTTACGAGCCGAGTATAAAAATAATGCTACAGTATGAAAAACTCAACGTTACTCTAAAAATGGTAAAGTTATTTTTAAATTAATTGTGATATTGAGTCGATTTATAAAGGATGTTTCAATCATCTATACTAAAAAGTGTGGTAGCGGTAAAGCATTGAAGAACAAAATATATTTAACACAATCTCTTAATGAGAATGTTAATCATTTTGTTATTGATTTGTAATTTTATGAATTATTAAAGTTTGTTCTCAATAAGATTTTATTGGCATCTTACTACAAATGTAAATCGTTTCCAGTTTTGTTTATAGTCGCGGCAACTACTAAGGACTTTAAATATTAATATTCGGGAATCTCATGTTTTATTATGTACATGGGTTTCGCAGTATGGAAACTCACATATACAATATCTATGCCCTTGCAAGGATTGAAACCCGGGTTATCTGTGAGGCGATGCATCGACGCGAACGGCACAAATGTGTAGTGTATAAAATGGACACTAGTTCGTAAGAAATAAATGTATAAATTATTATATCGTTCCGAAATGGAAGTCAATCAGATGGAGGTAAGAACCCGAGCAGGCTTGAGTGTGAACGAGTGTACAAAACACGAGAAACTTAGGAATCTGCATGAAATAGGAATAATGATTCTTATGCGTCCTCGTTTATATTATTGTGAATAATGAAGATTCATGTGTTTTTGCTTGTAAGTATAGTCTTATTTTACGTTGATTTATACAAATTTATACAAATTTTTATTACCTTCCGATCGGTGCTTTTGCGCAATCAACTGTAGGCGGAATACAAATTGGCGTGAAACACACTAACAAGAGAGCGTCTGGAAACAATAACTCGGCATTTCTCACTCCGTAAGAATCAGAGCAAAAGGAAAGTAAGTTGTGGAAAGTGGGCAACTTTTCACTCGAACGTAAAGTTTCGTGAATGCTGTCTTATGAGAACCTTCGGAGGGGAAAAGTTTTGTGTTTTCGGCGGCTGCAGTGGCAGCGGGAATGGAGCAGGAGCAGGAGCAGCAGCACATGGCGTCGGGATCTCCACTGCCAACTTGCAGGCCTTCCGCTGATGGATCTCTTAAATGGATTACGCTAGCTGCAAATCGAATCTGCCTCTGCCATAGTTTCTCGATCTCTCGTGCGGTCCGAGCGCAGTGTTTTGAAGTGGACGAGGTCGACAGATTAGTTTACGTGCTGCAGCTAACCGCGAAGCAGATGCCGTCTGATACGGAGGGGAAGAAACGTCGCTTTTTGGCCGTGAATTATGGTTGTTGCAGGGCAATCAATGGCTTTGGGACTGCCTCGTTATCTCCATTGCCGTGGCTATAACACTCGCAGTTTGCACCACCTTATCACTACATTACCAGCCACTGAATATATTACCGTACTATATCATGAGAAAACTCCCTAAGATGTGATGATAACGAAATAATAAATGGCTGTCTCCTTAAAAAAATAAAAAGTAATCCAGTATAAACCCCAGTCACTACATAAACGGAGACTGAAATTTAAAATACCTGTAAATGAATTCCTATTGAGCTGAAATTTCAACTATGTGTTAAAAACTCACATGTGTAGCATGTACAAAATTTGGAACTTACGTTACGTACTTGAATATATTTTAGCTTTTTACATTAATAAGTAGGGCTGACCAGTGATATCAATTTTCAGTATTATTATTTTTTAAATTTAATAAAACTGTGGAGATAAAATAATAATAAAGTAATCTTCATTCGGTTACTTGACACTTTTCATCACTTTAAAAACTTTTTTCACCTAAACTCCTTGAAAAGTTAAAAACTAAAAATTGTATTTGAAGGTGTCAGCAAATTAATTGTGTACAACAAGAATGATGACAATATCTTTATATTTGTGACGCCTTTGGTAGCAGAAATCATGACACTTTTTACCACTTTAAATACCTTTTTCACCTAAACTCCTTGAAAAGTTAAAAACTAATAATTGTATTTGAAGGTATTAGCAAATCAATTGTGTACAACAAGAATGATGACAATATCTTTATATTTGTGACGCATAGGCCTTTGGTAGCAGAAATCATGCAGCTGAGAAAAACACATTTTTATGAAAAAAAGTAATAGTTTATTAATTTATAATTAAATAAAATTATCCTCAGCATTTGTCACACCTTCATTCTTTTTTTAGTAGCTTCTTTTTTCAGTTTAATGAATTTATAGGCAAATTTAATACGAAAAAAATAGAAAATCGATTCTTAGATTTTGGCCAAACTTTCAGTCCCCGTGTCCCTTAGCAGAACGGTCTAACAAAACTTATTATTTCATTTTATTGCATTTTTATATTAAAATAGCTGGGTACCCGGTGATGGCCGGGATATTAATGCTTAAATATAGCATGATACTTTTTCGTTTCTCCCGACGTCGCCCACTCACGCAGGCTATGTAAGGGCATAATTTACCTATTCTATATGCCACTGGGTGAGGATGGATACAAATAGTGTCGCGGGACACACCGTAAAAGTTACTGACCCCGGAAAGTATTTATTCGACTCAAATATGGGCCGACTCTGCATATTTAAATATTTGCGCCCCCTCCTTCCCCACCCCTGTGTGTGGTAGCCATGTTTTACCCCGATACTGCTGATTTTAGAATCGCAAAGAAATTTTCTGAAATTACTCCGAGCGCTTAGATTTGTATGCGGAACAACTAATTTAATAAACAATAATAAGGTCCATCTATTTGGTCTGTTTAGCACGAAATAACTTGTAAGTTCAATGAATATTTATTTATGTAACAATATATATTAAGTACTTAAAGAATATACAAAAAAGTTCATCTCTCGAGTACGGCGCACACGCAGCACCCTATAAAAGCAACACTTTGGTCCGTTCACAGTCATTTTTATTTTGTTCAAGATTATAAAAATTACTACTCTAAATATTCCAATTATTCGTCTTCCTATTTTGCTCAATTGATCAAATTCCTTTAAAATACTGTTACGGTAATTTTGAAGTAAGATATTTTCAAAATATTATACTATGTGCACCTCGCCCTTGCGTTGTTAAGGGATCTTTCTAAATAATCCACCAAATATGAGTTCACAGCTGCACGCTATACATTTCATTTTAAATTTTGCCTTTACTAAGATTTGTTTTATGTAAAGAAAATTTTATTGAAGTAGGGGATAATATATGTAATAATTGCCTTAATCATATCAAATAAGTCTAAGACTGCTGATGTTAACAAAATAATGCAAGATCTAATTGTTACTCATTTCATATATGGTTCACAATCACTCTGATTATGATACGCTAAATCTCAAGCTCATTTAAGGCATAATACATTCATATTAACCTTCACTAAATGATAAATATCACAGTACAAAGTCTTTAATTCTGACAATCACGTTTGAGTTGAAAATGCTTAAATAAATACTTGTTTTAATTCACTGTTAAAGGAACAGACTTAAAATATTGAATGCATTCATTTACGTTTTAATTTATAACACTGGAAAGATATTTTAACGTTTTGATTTAACAGTGAAAATGACTATTAATATTATACAAACCCGAAAGACATGTTATAACTTTTTATTATCAGTAATATGTAGACATTAACCCAATTTTAGTATGATTCTGAGTATATTCGTACTGAATAAATTATATTTTATAACATATAAATATAAGATATTTTAACGTTTTGATTTAACAGTGAAAATGACTATTAATATTATACAAACCCGAAAGACATGTTATAACTTTTTATTATCAGTAATATGTAGACATTAACCCAATTTTAGTATGATTCTGAGTATATTCGTACTGAATAAATTATATTTTATAACATATCTTTTATTATAAAAATAATATATTGTATATAATAATTGATTTAATTAGCCTCTTTGTCAGTATTTTTAAAATTTAAAAATGAAATATTACGACGTTTCGTCTCTCTTTTGAAATTTTTTCAGCTAAAAGTTTAGCTGTAAATGTAAATTCAGTCCATGAAACCTTTTTTATTTTATATACTGATAATGAGTCTAATTAAATCATTTATTATACATTTATTTTTTAGAATAATTATTTAATGTACTGTATACTTTTCAATGATAATTTATGGGATTTTTTGGTTTCCAATAATGAAAAACCGTAGTTTTAAACGCTACGTAACGGTTAAATTTCCAATATTTCCTTACTTTTCACGAAAAAAATTAATTAAATGTTTTAAAAACTCTTAATTTACTGGAAATACTTTAACATTTACATTCGGTATTGAATTATAATATTATTTGCGTATTACTTATAGTAGCTATTTCTTCAATTAAACTTTTAACTTTTTTAGCACGCTATGTAAATGCATTGACTAGCAGACCCTTTGTATTTTCATTCTTTAAAGTACGTGAAAATTTACTGGTAAATATTTCTGTATGTTCCTGGGCTTACGTTAAGAGTTGTCCGATGGTTCTATTGGTTCAGTTAACCAACTGCCTCCTAAAGCGGGTCGAGGCGCGGAGAAGGGAATGCTGAGAACCCACAGCAAAAACTTTCCTATTATTCGGAAGGTCGTGAGACAAGTACTCAAAAGCCCGACCTACCTGATGCGAGTTTTCTAGTTTTCCCTGCATCTTTTTCTGGTTAAATCGAAGAGGATCCTTAAACTATTGCCTGGGGACGTCAGTCAACCCTTTGGGCTGCTTTCCTCTCCGTTCCGTTAAGAAGAGTTGCCAGTTTCTGAAGCACATTAATTTAGTGTATTACCAAAAGATTTCAAAGTACTGATATATATTAATACATGTATTATTCCCCGAAAGTATTTTATTAGGCTCCGACATTAATTTTAATCGTCTATGAGTTGAGTGTGGGGTTTTGTGATAAGCAACCACTGAAAATCTATTACATGAAACGAGGCTGGTAAAAAAAGTGCTATTAAATTTCCAAAGTAACATTAATAATAGTTTAAAGGTACAATCACGTTATAAAAGCGATTGTCAATTTTGAAACGCGCTACTTTAATACACTTAATTGAATATTAAAATTTGTTTTTTACCAATTAAAAATATAAAAGATTTATCACTTTAATAATTTTGTTGTTTACGTAATACAAGTAGAATATCGTTTCCCAGGATGGTTATGGGAGTAGAGTGGTATAATTATTTATTCATACCGAATACGTTTTTCGGCGTAATTTTACGTAATTGCTAATAATATTCATCCGGCACAATGTATTTCCTCTCTTTCGTAGTTATACATGAAACCTCCTTGAATTATACCAGACTTGTTACAATCAAAACTCTATTTTTATTCCTAGGCATATATTCACGTCTCGCATCTGCACCTTTGGGATTTCACTTCGCCAATTAAATTGGACGAGACCATCACAGCGTTTATTCCCTAGAGGCAAAAGTTTCAGGGAGCCACAAACATGATGTTGTATTCTAAAGCATTCGGAAATAAGCTCCTCTGAACAAACAGATTATTCAAATAGCGTAAGTGGTACGTTTAAACCGATTAGTGAAATTGCCACTGGCACTAATGAAGCGGTGTTCGTGGTGCACAAGCTTTTAAATAAAATAATCGATTAAATAAAGATAAAAATAAACATATTGATTAAAATTTTAAGCACATATTGAAACATCAATAAATATATAATGTATCTGCAATTGTTTCGCGGTTCGATGGCCTGTAACAAGGTAATGAAAATTATTATCGTAAAAGTTAGAAGACAATATTTTATATGCGATTTATCTTCGTAAAACGAGTATAAGAGCCTCAACTTTGACTTGCCTTCTGTGGAAGATAAGAAAGGTTCATAAAAACGAGAGACGGCATATTTAGCATATATAATAGCCTATTAATTATTTAAATGGTTTCTAGAGAAACAAATTAATTTGGTGCTGCAAAAACTAGTTTTCGATACAGAATTTTACGTTTCAACCGTTAATTACGTCACTAATTAGTCTTTAACAGCTTCCGTAACGCGACATTATTCAGCCAGTAGTGCATTTACAAGGCTTCTGAAAGCAGCAGTATGACAATGTCACTAGCTACCACTCGCTGAAATTGCTTTATTAAAATTACGTTGATTCAGCAGAAGCGTGATAATCCGTAATTTCCTAGTTGTTATTGTTGTCTCTATTTCGTTGGCATTCAAAAGTAATGTAATAATTACAGTTAAAAAGTAATTAATTATTTCGTAAAACAAGCTGTAAAGGCCTTTTTAAACTTTCTGTGGAAATTATTATACCATTTATTGTAAAATAATAATAAGATATATTTTTAATACTGAATGAGAACAGAGGTGACTGTAGGGGAATCTCTTGTGTAGAGACGCCTCAATGAGTGATGTAGAATAAATTAATTTAAATTATGATACCAAAGGCTTAATAAACGTATTTAAATTCACCGACAGTAAGTTGAATTTGCATTTAAAGATATAATCAATAAAATGTAACTGGTGGAGTTATAATCCCACAATCAGTGACGTCAGAGTCGGTTAAAGTGTACATATTGAAGGAAAAACGAGCCAGGTAGTGACGTATACGTTAGTTGATTAGCATTCCACTTACAATTGATTTTGATCGCTGTGAAGAGCTGCGGAATAATTCTGAGATTCGTTTCGTACATGCGCAATGATAATCAGGGTTGCAGTTTACCCAGGATTTAATTAAATTACAGCTGCTAGTAACATACATGTTTAACATAAGAATCTGGAAGACCACTGGTTAAGTCATTTGTGAATACAGATCAACATTTAATTGTTATAATATTTCCCAGCAGTCGTTGGCGTTATTAAACACGCCCGTTGAAAGTCGAGTTGAGTATCGACTCGCCTCGTCAAGAGCTAGACCGGGCCATCAACAGAATATTGAAACACGACGTGGTAATAGAGGTTATTACAAAGTGGAGTGACAGAAAATGTGATTAGCAGTTTAGATTACAAAATAAATAAATCTACTGTACTTAATATGTAAAATAAAATGAGAAGCCAGAAATTACAAGGAAGTTAACACGTTACAGACAACAGAATAGTTTACGACTGCATTTGAAAATAAAGGAAAAGCACATAAATTATGAAGTGCGGTATATTATATACTGGTTTGTCTGTAGACAGTATTCACGAGTTAATTAGTCTAGCCTGAGAACGATAAGTTTAACGTGTGTTTTATGAAGAATATTACGATTTAAACGTTCCAAACTTATTTATATACTTCGGAATTATATTTGTAGAAGTTATGTTAGCGCATTTTAATATTACTATTGAGGGAAACATTAAATATAGATAATTTACTTCAATGAAATTGCTAGAAATAATTATACTCAAATATTGACACAAATGATCTGAATAAAGTTCGTTGTTGCTGTCGTAGAACTAAGTCCATAAACTGGTCTGATGCAACCTTCCGTGTTAACCAATTCTGCGCAAGCCTTATCATTTCAGCATAACTAGCACAATACCATCCCTAATCTTCTTAGCATATTTCATCCTTGGCCTATCTCTTCTGTTCTTACCCCACGCACTTTCTTTTAGTGCTAATTTTAAAACCTCCTCATATCTCAAAACGTGGACTGTTAATCTTTCCCATCTATTGGTCAAAGTCCACCAAATTTCTCTTTCTTACCTTATTTCGCTTAGAAATTCCTGGTTAGTTACTCTATCCACCCATCTGATTTTCAGCATTCTTCTATGGTACTAGTTTTCAAAAGTTTCTATTCTTCTCTTTTATTCAACTTCTACCCTCCACGTTTCGCATCCAAATAACGACATATTCCATACCAACATTTTTAAAACGATTTCCTAATATTGAAACTTATATTAGACGAAAGTAAATTCCTCGTTTTTGCGAAAGCCTTTCTTACCTGTGATATCCTACTCTTTATGTTTACTGCACTAGTTATTATCCTCGCCGAATAGGAGGATTACTTAACTTCCTTCAAAATAACAATTCATAATCTAACATCATTTTTTTATTCCTTTCCTTGCCGCACTACACTCCATTACATAGTTTTCTCTCTTAAATTCTCATGTTTTACTCTTTTTCCAGGACCACGTTCATGTCTCCTTCTGATTCTTCTGATTAGGGTTTTTATTTCCTCTCCTTGTGAGTATGATTCCTTTCCCATATTCCTATTTAAGTTTATTCATCGCCTGTTATATATATTAGGTCTGCAATACCTATGTATGAATATAAAAGTAGTGAGTATATACTTTGGAAAAGTATCTGACGTAATGCAACATTCATCCGGAGCAACAGAGCAGTTAGGTGCACCGAA
Organism: Eucriotettix oculatus; assembly: GCA_034510155.1. NCBI lineage: Eukaryota > Metazoa > Arthropoda > Insecta > Orthoptera > Tetrigidae > Eucriotettix > Eucriotettix oculatus. The sequence goes on along the minus strand of CM067376.1, from coordinate 48,879,810 downwards.
ACTGTCCTCTACCTTAGGGGAAATCATTACATGTCATGCGCTAATGGTGTGTGTCCGAAAGCGTATCTGATGAAACCGAAAACTGTTTGCAGTTTGTGTCACGTATATTACGTCGATGGCGACTCTGCCGCTCAAATATTAGCCGCCATGTTTGGTTTACGCTACGCAACATTTCAATAAGTCCGTTTATTGGAGTGTTTCGTATGCGGAGGTTTAATGCACGAGTGTGTGAGTGCACCGAGAGTACAATCGCTGTTGGACTTCGCACTTTCCTCTTGAAATGAGTCAAAAAAATTTAGTGTTAACTCTAATGGTATTGAAGTACTGTGTTACACCGTGTTACATAAGTAAAATCAAATCAGTAAGTCACTTGATTTTGTTTTGTAGACGTTAATAAATATACAAAATTGTGTACTTATTGGCCAATTAGAAGTTTGATCTGAACTAAATTTATATTTTAAAATTAAAGAGATAAATACCAAGTTAAATTAAATTGTATGACATTTCAAACCAAATAATTATTTACTTTTATATCTGTATTTAATAGTAATAATAAATATTAACGACTATGAATAAACAATTTTTAATGATAAAAATTATAATTTGTAAATAAAAAATTTAATGAGCTGACTCAATATTGTAAATATTACACAAATAATTGCCAATATTCAGAAATGGAATAATTTTATTTTTAATACGTTTCGTCCCTTAACATTAGGGACCTCCTCAGTTATTTAAATACAATATTACATAGTTCCATTTTTCTGCTTAAACGTCCGGCAACATCGGCTCCAGACGTTGCAGTAGAAAAGTGAAATTTTGAAACATTTTAAAGAACTGAGGAGGTCCCTAAAGTTGGAAAATTAAATTATTCCATTGGAGTAGAAATTTTGTCATGAATAATTTTTTATTATAAAAATCTCTCTTCATATATCTTTAAATTTCACTCAGTTAAATAATCTTTATTCATATATAATAGCAAATTTCATACTGCAAATAACAGTAAATAAAACATGTTAAAAATATTCGCCACAGAATTAATTAAATTAATTTAGGAAAGAAATGCTTATGTTGAACGTCTACAGAATTAATTGCAATAATGGTGAAATATCCTACTCTAAACGTTCGTTTAAAACTTTCACTTTTAAAGATTAATATGGATTAAATAGAAATAGTTTGGTCAACACTCCATGCTAAGAGAAACGAGTTGTATTTGATCAAACTGTAAAAGAAACACTTAAATTTTTCGTAGTTTTATTTAATTATACAATGAAATTAATTGTTCGTTGAAATTGTGTTATTAAAATTTATTCGATACATGTTGAAATTAATTTTTGCTTTCATATGTAATTAAAAAATTAAATCATAATTTTATTGCATTCACATTGTGTACATGTTACAATAATAATTTTCCTTTTACATGCCTCATTTACTCAGTCTATATTCACAAAATATGGGAAACTTTATTCAATTCGTCTTAAAGCTGGACTCGTATTAAACTGAAAACCTATCCACACATGAACATTAATTTACGTAAAATAAAATGAAAAGTTTTTCCTTTCCTCTTCATACTGTGGTTGGCGTTGTGGTGCTTGTTTTAAGTATGTCACGCCTGTCATTGCTGTGAAAAATATTTCCACTTTTTCTCCCTGATGGTGCGAAAAACAATTAATTCAACGTGCGCCGCTCAAGCGAGATTCTCTCTTGTTTATGTGAAAAATTCCCTTGTGTCGATCAAAGTGGAATGTAATACAGTGAAGTTTCTGAGAATGTATAAAAGCTCGACATTGATATAACAGGGCAAATTCATGGGAACGCTTGCACTTTTAAGACTTTATCTCTGGCGTACATTCTACGGTAAAATAATTCCTGATTGCATTGAAGTACCGAAATTCAAATCTAATATCACGTATACAGATTACAGTGTGTTAAAGCTTGTTTCACTACTTTTAATTCATTGCTTTAGATTTCTTCGAGCAAAGGATACAGCCATTCACTACACTATTCAACATAATTTTAGGAGATTCTTTTCAACCAAACTTTCATTGTATTAAAATAATGTTCAGCTGTTAAATTGCGTTTAAAATTAACATATTTTTATTTTTTATAACACTTTGTATCAGGGTAACAATAATGAACGAACCTATCGTAAGCATTTACTACCAGTTTAACGATTTCATATTTCATTATTTTTATCTGTTTTTCCACTCCCTTTTCCTACAAACGTATGTTGCATTTGAAAATTAAAAACACGAAACGATTGCATACTTAGAGAAAAAATTATTTAATGATATGATCCATATTAATAAAAATACCGGTAAATTAATAAATAATAATGTTTTCTTTATATGCCTGTTGTGGTATACAGTCCTAAGAGGTTCTAATCTGCTTAACGTATTCCATCCTCTACTCCCTCTTCTGTTCTTACCCCACACACATGGTCAAAGTCCTTCATATTGTCCTCTCTACACTTATTCTGTTTTGGATTTCCTGGTTAGAAATTCTATCCATCCATCTGATTTTCAGCATTCTTCTATAGCACCACATTTCGAAAACTTCTATTCATTTCCTGTCTGCAATTCCTATTTTCCACGTTTCGCACCCATATACTCCACACGAACATTTTTAGTAATGATTTCTTATAATCCTACTTATATTAGTCATAAGTAAATTCCTCTTTTTTGCGAAAGCTTTTCTTTCTTGTGTTATCATACACTTTATGTCTACTATACATCTACCACCCCCAGTTATTATGTCCTAGTAAGAATTCCCTAACTTCTTTCAAAATTTCCAATATAACACCATTTCTTTTCCTACTATTTCCCATACCAGACTGCATTACCTTGGTTTTACCACTATTAATACTCATGTTGTACTATTTATCCAAGTCGACGTTGATATAATAATTATGTTTTCAAAGTTTTCTTCTCACTGCCCAAATACTACAATAACATCGACAAACCATAAGGTTTATATTTATTCTTCTTGAAGTGTGATTCTTTTCTAAATTTCTTCATCGCCTGTTCTACGTATATGTTAAGCAAAAACACGGCCTACAGACTGCATTCTCGTCATACTCCATTCATGATTTTTGTTTTCTGCTCTTGTCCTAAAATTCAAATTGCCGCTGGCTGCCTTTTGTAGAGATTATGGATAACTCGATATTTTATTCCTGTCACTTTAAAAGCCTTTGTAGTATTTTACAGTTTACATTCTCACAGAATTTTTATAAATCTTCAAATACCATGATCGTAATAATATGGTCCACGAATAAATTTGTTTTATCTTAAGGAGCGATTAATATACTCGTATCCGTCGCACGCATAATTAAGCTTGTCGGTTTTGTTTCATTATCATTATACCGGTTCAATTTTCTTACACATTAGTTATCTGTGAACTATTTGAATGACGTTATGATTATAATTAGGCTTCCAAGACGTTCCGTTTTGACCGGGATAGTCCCGGTTTGAAGGTAAGGTCCCCGCATCCCGTCCCGGTTATTTGATGAAAAATTCCGAATAGGTTGTTTGATGAAAATTGCTGAATATAAACGTATTACAAATAGATAGCCCGGAAAATGAACATATCACTCGCGTCATAGTCTGTTTTTATTACTGATAGTTGAGAGGGAGTTGAGACCGGTACCGATTATATCCTGAGTTATTTAATTATTGCGTATTGTAGAGTGAATTTTTGTGAAGTTTTTTTGCAATTACATTACAAATTATAAATGAAGAATTGATAAATAAATTAAATTTAAAAAAGAAAGTGTATATGTACAGACAAATTAAAAAAAGATTGTCCCTTTTATAAAATATGTTTTTGGACATAAAGTAAAATGTGAACAATTCTCATCAGAATTTTCGGTGGCTTATGGTGGTAGTTAAGACATAAAAAATCATTTTAATTTGCAAAGTATAAGGCTGGAAGAAAGACAAGAATGGAAAAATGTCGACCGTATCAGGGACTCGAACCTCGGTTCTCCGTTTTCCGGGGTTCCGGTCTCTGTTCCGGTCTACATTTTTTCATCCTTGTCATTCTTCTAAAAATATCTATATGCTTCTGCTTGAGCTTCGGGTGAAAGCATTTCTACTTCTTTAGCATAAGGTTAGTTTCATAGAGGCAGTAACTCACTGTAAGAAATCATCATATTTAAATAATGCTAATCCAAAAGATAACGAATTTTTAATAACTGCTAAAGATATTAGGAGATTACGCTATTATTGTCTGGTTGATAAACACACTATTATATATTAGTAGTTATGTAGTATATTGTAGTTTTTTATATTTTCATATTTGCTATTATATCGAAATATGATTTATAATTTCAGTCGAAAATAAATAATTTACGTTTATGTATATTTTGGAGCAAAAACATCATCCTCCCAAACCCTCGTTATTTTTAACGCCTCCTTCCCAGAAAAAATCGTACGGACCCCCAAGTTATGAGTTTTGAATAAATTTCTCAATTTTGTCCCGGTTTCAAAAAAAAATTATGGCAAGTCTAAATATAATAATATTAATTATATCGTACTGTTCCTAAGAAAAACCGACCAACTACCCTCAGATAAAACGAATTAAATTCATCTATATAGCAGATGTGTCAATCATTGCAAACATTTTGTCTGTGTTATTAATTTATGAACATGTTCCACAGCTAATATTATATCGCGTATTATAAGAGCCTTATTTCATTAAGGAATATTAAAAGGGGTTCGCGCAAAACGAGATGCACTGATGCAGTTTTGCTAGTGTTGAATCGTGTTAGTTTTGATGTTGCGTTGCAGAGTGTTGCGTATCCGAGGGGGAAGGGGAGAGGATGGGAGCACTGCACGCCTGCATAGTGATGCGACGAGACGTACGGGACGGGACGGGAGTTATACGCTGCCAACGACAGGCGTTCGTACAGTCACTGCAGCTCCCAAATTAGCCCCTCTCTCCGCTGCATCGATTTGTCGCCGACACAAACATTGTTGCAATGCGAACCTACTTAAAACACAACCACAACTAATTGTATCCGTTCACTTTCTGTTTCTTAACTTCCTTCTCCTAGAAAATAAAAGGTTGAAATAAATTATATCACTTTAATAATTGCAAATTTTATAAGTATTATGGTTCTTCGAAAACATCATGCAGATTGACGTCAACAATATGCATAACATTTATTTTTATATTAATTAATTGGAAACCATAATAAATGGCATGAACGGGGTCCTAAAGAAAATTTTATAAATATTATGGTTCTTTGAAAACAATGCAGATTGACGTCAACAATACGCATAACATTTATTTTTATATTAATTAATTGGAAACCATAATAAATGGCATGAACGGGGTCCTAAAGAAAATTTTATAAATATTATGGTTCTTTGAAAACAATGCAGATTGACGTCAACAATACGCATAACATTTATTTTTATATTAATTAATTGGAAACCATAATAAATGGCATGAACGGGGTCCTAAAGAATGAGTTATATTTGAGAATTAATAGAGGGTAAACCCAGGTAATGGAGTGTAGTTTGGGAAACAGTGGAGTAACAAAGATTAGAAAGGTATATTTTGACGAAAGTTAAGGAATTCTGCTACTTGGGCAGTGTAATAATTAGGTACGGTAGAAGCATAGTAGATATAAACGGTAGGATAGCAAAGGCAAGGAAGAACCTTTGCGAAAAAGATAAATTTACTTACGGGTAATATAAGCTGCAGATCTGAGAACGATGGGAATAAGAGGATGGACGAAAAGAGCGGAGGACCGACGATATTGGAGGCTGATTGTGGAGGAAGCCAACTCCCACCGAGGGCTGTAGAGCCAAAAGTAGATAGATAGAGAAGTTGGAATATTAGAAAATCATGCTAGAAATTTTAGTATGGAGCGTGGCGTTATATGGGTGCGAAACATAGACGATAGGGATTGCGGAAAGCATAATAATAGAATCTTTTGAAATAGAAGAATGTTGAAAATCAGATGAGTCGATAGGGTAACTATCAAATAAGTTCTTAACAGGATAGGGTTAAGAGAGAACATTTTGGAGGACTTTGACTACGAGACAAGATGGATTAATAGGCCACGTTTTAAGACACGAGGGTCTTGTAAAATTAGCATTAGAGGGAAGTGTGTGGTGTAAGAACAAAATTGGGAGGATAAGGTTGGAATACGCTAAGTAGATTAAGGAAGATGTGGGATGTGGTAATTCTGCGGAAATAAAAAGGCTTGCGCAAGATAGGGTAGCATGGAAGGTTGTGTCGGAACAGTCTTAGGCCTGAATACCACAACAACAAAATTAATTGTTGTTTTCATCTACTAAATAGGATTAATAAAGGCAATTGTGAAGAACATCTTGTATTTACTGAATCATTTATTGTCCAAACTGATAATCTTTATGATAAAAGATTTTTATATGAATAAAAAATGAAGTATATAACATAATACTACACAATAATAATGAAATGCGTCACAAACGGACACACAAGTAAGAACAAATTATATTAAAAACATTAAACGGAACGAGAATGTTTATTAAAGTATTGCAGTGGATTTTCGAATTTCTGAACAAAGGCCAGTTTAAAATTAGAATAAATAATCAACTCTCAGTAACGTCCGGTGTCACAAGGAAGTGTCATTCGGCCATTGTTGTTCCTAGTTTACATAAATTCTGGGTAGTGCTGACTACTGTATTATTTATAAAGAAAAAACTGAAGGTTTAGTTGCTCTACTGAAGGATCCGAACAAAATTTATCTATGGTTGCTTGTTTTAAAAAAAAATTAAAATAAATTCCTCTAGGAGCAACATGGTTTTATTTACAATAATTGGAAAAATTGACGACAGTAAAATACAGATTAGAAAACGATAAAATACCGGTGGATAAAATCTGTAAATATCTGGGAGTCAAAATTAGTAATAATTTAAAATGGGGTGAGAAAATAATGCAGTAGCAAAGAAGGAATTGAGAACATTTATTGTTAAAGAAAGGTAAACAGGGACGCTAAGTTAATAGCTTGTAAATCATTAGTCCACCCTGTAATGGAGTGTGGAGCGGAGTTTTTGGCACATATATGTCTGAACATGTACAAGCATTGGGAAAAATATCAGAAGAATTTATTAAAATTATTCCATACTCGGAGTGAAGCGAATTCTTTCTTAGAGAAGCTTGCAGACAGGGGAAAAGGAGCAAGATTGAGGGCGTTATGCAAAGTGTACAAAAGCGAGCCGGCCTGGAGTGAAGTCACAAATCGACTTAACACAGCAAACTTTATTTCACGGAAAGACCACGTGTATAAAATTAAAGAAAGACGTCAGGGAACAGATGAAAGAAAATTCTCTTTTGTAAAGAGTACTTAACCTTCAAGGTTGTTGGAGACTTTCCCCCAGAACGTTTCAGAGTTGATCAAAAGACTGAGTGGATTGCCATATAATCTTTAATGCAATAATATTCAAGTGTGACCAATGTAACTTTTTTTCCTGTTCCAAGTTTAATTTATGTAACAACCATCGGGCAATTTCCCATTTGTAGTTATTTATAATAAATAAGATTTTATTTTAAAATTGGAAATAAAATTAAAATAGATGAGTAAATAAATGGACTGCTGTATAATCGATACGCTGAACACGTGTCCCTCAAAATTCGGAATGTGTCATGTAAATGACAGTCCGCTATCGACACGATAGGCCAAGAAAGAATAAGTAAATATGTGAAAAAGATTCAGATAATTTATTATGGGAGAAGCACCCGCCATGTTTCATTAATATGCACGCCACCTCCCTAACGTCACAACTTTATTCAGGTTTTTCGTCCCAAAACGGCTATAGGTAGGGTTTTACGGTTAGTAACGAATGTTAAATCATCTCAAGGGAATCTTAGTCAATCTGCATATACGTATCGTTTATGTAATTCATATATTACAAAAATCCTTCATCGAAAATATAATTATATATTAATGGATAAAAATTTAGTATGTGAAGGGACTCAAAAATGATACCTTAAAGACGACAGAAAGAAAACTTACATATACAACATACTGTACGCGAGGCTTTTCTTTCATAACGGTTACATTCTACATTTTCTAGATTTTGTTAATGTAAATTGTCATCCTGAGATTAAAAAAAAACAATGTGTACGTATTACTTACGAAGCAATAACTGTGCCAGATTCTCATAATGTTGAGCTAAGAATTATATTATTTAAAATATTATATGCTATTATACTTAATAAGTCAAAAATATATATTAAATGAATTTCCTCATGTCTGTTCGTATTATGTATAATAAAAGATTTTACTGCAAATTTAATCTTTATTAAATTAAAATTCAAATAAAACTTGTAATTAATAGTAAAAACAGAAAAAGGTGTCTTTCCTTTCATTTGAATCCCTTCAGTTAACAAAAATCATTTTCATGAAGACTTTGTATATGTAATTTAAAGATAAGAAGTTTTCAATGCATACATTTTACTATTTTTTGTTGCGGTGTGAGTAAATTAAGTACACACAGAAATTTCATTTCTTTGAATTCTTGAAATAAATTAATTACAATTTTTATTCTAGACGTTGAGCTGCTTTTATATCGATTATTGAAATTATTTGTATTTAAAATTTAATTAAATTCCGTAAATTCATTTCAGGTTGATAAACGTATTAGACGGTAAAAGATTTTAATTTACTACATAACATCTGTACTAAGATAAAAAAATGTTGTCAACTTGTAACCGTAATCGTTATTTTCTCCGGTAAATATTAATGATAGTTTTGGAATATATTTGATTCACAGCAATACACTGAAACAGCCTACAGGAAAATTTTATACCTGTGAAATAATTATAAAACAATATTAGAAAGAAAACCGAATAGCCAACAATGTTCTTTACTTAGAGACCTGGATTTTTTCCCTATCAGCATTATTCAGGTAACACGTTCTGTACACACCTTGGAATAATGCTGAAGTTTAAAAAAATTAAAACAGGTAAATCTTCGTCTCCTGGAACAACGCTACTGTACGTGAAAATCTCAATAAACATTCGCATTATTTATTATTGTGGTTCAATTTTGACAATATAAAGTGTCCAATTTACAAGAATTGACAAAACGCATAGTAAGGATAAAAAATGTAAGAAATTGTTGTATGTTAAATTGATTATTTAAATTTTTTGTTATTAACTTGGGTCCTTTTTTTAAAAATCTATGCCACAGAAAATAGAATTAATCTTTAAAAATTACAAACCAGGAATATAAAGTATTTATTAGTTCCTAGTCTTTTCCTGATATAGTATAAGTAAGTCATTATTAAATTTCTTCAAATATTGTTGTTCATCAGAACTGCTTTTCACACATCGTTCTCTGGCTATTTAATGAAAAAGAATACATTTCTGTTGAAAATCGATTAGATAGAAATCACACATATACTTATATACTCCTGAATAATGGTGAGGAATAATTATTTTTCTCCATTTAAAATTTCTTTGTTATTTTCCCTCTTCCAAAAGTCGGAAATTCTCATTTCCCTAATAAAGATATAGAAATACGTATGACTCTCTAAATCCATGTGGATCAACATTTGGTGATTTAATTAATGTAGTTCCTAAACTCAGGATACTCCCCCAATGAAATTTGAGAGTAAACCGACCTACGTTCCAAAATATGAAGTTCTTACATCAATTTGCTAACACTAAAACTTTTTTTAAAAGCACGTTACACCTTAAAATAGCATCGATTTTTAATTACCGTTGACGAATTTCTGGAATAAAAAGATTCATACCGAATTAACATTACTACCTATACTTGAGTAAATAATTCAAAAACTAACTAGTATTACAATACTGTTAATGAAAGTTCGTTTTGGCATCATTGTTGAAACTCTAACTTCACTAAATTAATTCATCTAAATGGGACTCTACAACATTATGAGATAATCACTATATAATTATATCATATTATTTTCACGCGGTTAGTTTTAAATTTTGGTTAGGATATAACTTAATTCATACGTTGGTTAAATTTATGTTTTATAGAAATTTGATTAAAAATATGAATTTTACTTTTGATATCAATGGCTGGACTAGGTCTTTACACAATTATCAGGGACTGTGCGCCTAATGTAATCTATGTAACTTAATGTGTTCCATACACAAATAATGGAAAAAACCGTTTCCTTACTGAACACGTTTCCAGATCCTGTTCTTTTATAAGCTTTGTATTTATAAATAATTCCTCGGAGCAAAAAAGCATGTTCTCCAATTAACCATATGCTCTTATTATTATTTTGCAAATAAATATAGTATTCAAACATGTTCTGCTCCTTGTTTACCCCTTTAATGTGTGTACGCTAACGTAAACACGGCTTAATTTGTGTATATGTACTGACGGTCATAACCATGGTAACATGGAATTCACGTACCACAAAATACACGAGCAGAATTTCAAACAAACGCTAATTCGACTGATAGGCACATAAATCAAAATTGTTGCTTTCAAATTGAGACGAGAAAGAAACGCGAAGGCCGATATTAACCAAACACTGGAATGCGTAGATACACAAATCAACCGGCTTTGAGGGACGAGGGGACGTCAGGAATATGTTTGGCTGACTACTTAACTCAACAAGCTTATGAAATTAAACACAGAGATTTTTACACACGGAATTTTATTAATCTGTTTGAGACTTTCTGATTTTAAAACACAATACGTTTAATTATTCACTGTGAATATCATATTTACTACTATGGCAGGATTACATGATGGAATTTGTGAATCAATATTTTTATCGTTAAGGTTCCTCCGATTGGTACCATGAAATAGAACATCTTTAACATAGAAAAGTATTGATCTATGAAACATTAACCATATATAGCTGTTTAAATAAGTATGTAACAGGCACTTTAGTGTTAGATAGAAATGTTTATATTTGTTTTATTGGGAAAAAAGAATAAGAATAAGTAGAGGAAATCGCTGTAAGTTAGAGGAGAGACTAGAGAGCAGAATTGAAGAGAGGTTAGGTAAATGATTGCCAGGGCAACTAGACGTTGTATTGCTTATGCTGGATATAATATTTGTAAATTTGGACCAAAAAAAAATTTGATACTGAAATGTGAGGCCTATTTCTAGTTTAGACCATAGATGAGAATTTTCTCTTGTTAGAAAGAATAAATGTATGCATGGAATAATGAATGATCAATTAAATGTAAGCTGGAGTTATGTTTAATAATTAACTGAAATCCTATAAATATGAATCAGCGCATGAATGTTGAGTCCTGATGATAAATAGTTGAATAGAAAGTGCGAATGTAAATAGAAAAACGTTATACATTGCCGAGATTAAAGTGATTCTTGCTCTAACAGCTGATTTCCAAGTTTTCCAATTTAGCCCGAATAAATTTTCTTAATTGTATGGTGCTCATAGATTGAAATACTAAAAATTTATCAAGAATGGAAAAATGTTGATGGGACCCAAGACCTCCCGCTTTCCGGGCACTCTACCACTGAGCTAGTCTGAGTTGACCTCCTAAGGATATCCGTCCGCTCCAGTAAATCTGAGTCAGTCTCACCTAAAATTTAATAATCACATTATGTGAATAAATTGATCGAAGCTGCACGGAATTTAAGTCAAGGATGTAGAAATGATTCTATTGTAGCTCAGGTAAAGAGTGTATAACCCGGAAAGCGGGAATTCCAGTGAAAGTCCTGGGTTTGGTCGACAATTTTCCATTCTGGTCTTTCTTATAAATTAGCTTTACGCATTTTACCTGAGCATCAACTGCAACATTTCTATTTCATTGGCTGAAAATCATAATAATAACTAAACTGGAAGCAGGGAAAGAAGGAGGAGTTAATAGCTTTTAAAATATATTTTAATACAAATAATAGTGAACGTATGTTTTGTGGTTCCTGTTCGTGATTTAAATTGGTTGAAGTGTCTGAAGTTTCTAATAAGAGTGACGTCATCTGCGGTGTTAAACTCATCACAGCGAACTAAAGTAACAACTTCCTCGCACTGTTAGATGGAAGTCGGGCTATACAACCAGTGGAAGTGCTGTAAATAATACTTAGTTATTATAATTATTATTAGTACGAGAAGTGTGCTAGACGGCATCCGGTACAATTAGGTTATTTTGCTTATATAAAGAAAGAAGTTCTGTATTTATCGAAGTCAGTCGGAGTGTAGTTAGAATATAAAATATTCTGGAAAGTCTAATCAAACTTCTGTAAAGTTTACCGGATAGCTTCTGGTTTTTAATAACCGTTTTGTTTTAAATTCCTCAAAAAACCGTAGTAATATAATGTGAAATGATAACAAATATCAAATAATTCCGTCATGTATCCTTAATTTGCCACGAGAGTACAATATTTTATTTAAATTACTTACTATTTTAATAGTTTGAGGTAATTTGTACTGAGATAGAAGAATAATGAACGGTTAGCAACACATTATCTCAGAGAGCTTTTAGGATCACTTCCCCATTAAAAAGATCTCTAAAAATGCTTTATTGTTTCTCCATTTATATTTCGCATAAAGATAGCCAATGTAATTTTTTTCCCGGAATTAGTATCTCCTACCCGTAATTTGAAATGCAAGCAGACAATTTACGACGACTTTACCAGACCGGACTGATATTCGCTCCACATTGGAACAATTATTCCCTCCAGAGCTCTTCCAAAAGTTTATCTCACTACTTACTTAACCCTGGGCACCAGAGAAGGGAAAAAGTCACAATTCCATATGGGATGGCACGATAAGTAAACTAATGGTGTGGATAAATTTACTCACGCTGTGATGCGATTAGCCAACACAAGCCGTTACAGTGGAATTGAGCTATAAAACTCGGCGTTATCCTGAATGACCGGCCAAAAAGGAAAAAAAAAAGAGCGCGGAGTGAGATAGTTGCAGTGAATAGCGGCGGGGGGCAACCCCAAGATTAATTCACAATTTCGGAGCTGCACGTTATTGGTCGTGTATCGGTTTGTCGGCTCTGAGTTATGTGGCAATGCGGTCCCTGCGACATCTTGCAACCATGTTCGGTTTAGCAACGCACTTTGGTCGTAATGGTTGCGGCCAAATTTACCGCAACCATAAAGCCGCCTAATAATCTCAGCAACACGGTTTCGCCGAATAAGGTAATAAGGGAAACTACTTCGGTTTCCAGAATGAAGCCAGAGCACAACACGAGCAAATGATGTCTGGGAAATCAGAGCTAACGTCCAATCCACAGGTTCACGTTTCGCACCGAATCGATTCAAGTATACTCTCCAGTTCAAGGATCCAGAACCTGCACTCTCCAGTTAACAATTTGGATAAGTCTCTTTGTTGAAATCGCAACGGGGTATGCAGCTAGGAGCATGCTACTATATATTTTTTTTAACCCTGGTATAGTTACAGTTGTAAATTGCGTTTCTTAGAAAACCCCTTGTATTTGATAAAAGTTTTAAAGCTCTACAGGCCGACCTCCTTTGGTGTAGTGGCTAGCATTGCTGCCTCACAACTCAGGGGTCCCGGGTTCTTATCCGGGCATGGCCCTGGATGTTTGTGTTGTCATGGTCGCGAAAACCGGGATTAAAACTCAATTTTAATCCGAATGCTAAATATAGCTTACCAGGGGAAAATTGCTCTGAAGGAAAAAAACTTACTGCTTGTTACCCAGAGAGGTTACGAGAGTTGCCACTCCTCGCCCCCTAACGCATGTGTCCAGTGAAGGAATCCTGTTAATTATATTGGTTCATATTAATTAATGTATATGCAGGATATTGGGAGATTTTTGCCGCCCTGAAAATACCTTCAGTTGAATAGAATAAAATCTGGTTGTTGTCTGGTTAATATTTTCAATTATTTCTCTTTTAAAATTCAAATTGTTTCAAGGCGAATATAAATTATTGGTAAAATTTATAACATCCTAAAATTTTTGCTGTTTAACTTATATATAGAACAGACGATGAAGACTTTTAAAACGTAACATGAAAAAGGAATTATACCGCAAGGAGAAGAAATAAAAACCTTACGCTTTGTCGACGATATTGTAGTATTAGGGGAGTCAGAAGAAGACTTGGAAACCATAATAAATGGAGAAAGAGTTCAATATGAGGATTAATAGAGGGAAAACCAAGGTAATGGAATGTGGTATGGGAAACAGTGGAATAACAAAGGGTGTTAGATTGGGAAGGGATATTTTGACGGAAGTTAAGGTATTTTGCTACTTGGAAATTGTAATAACTAAGGATGGTAGGAGCATAGTAGGCATAAAGAGTAGGATAGCACAGTTAAGAAAGCCTTTCGCGAAAAAGAGGTATTTACTTACTGGTAATATAAGTGTGAATATTAGGAAATCGTTGCTAAAAATTTTCGAATGGCGAGTGGCGTTATATGGGTGCGAAACGTGGACGATGGGAGCTCCGGAATGGGAAAGAATTAAAGCCTTTGAAATATGGTGCTATAGGCGAATGCTGAAAATCAGATGGGTGGATAGAATAACTAACAAAGAAGTGCTAAATTGAATAGGGGAAAAGCGAACAATATGGAGGACGTTGACCAAGAGAAGGGATAGATTAATAGGCCACGTTTTATGCATGAGGGTCTTATAAAATTAGCATTAGAGGGAAGTGTGTTGGGTAAGAACAGAAGAGGGAAGCAAAGGATAGAATACCATAAGTATATTGTGGAGGATGTGGGTTGTACTAGTTATGAGGAAATGAAAAGGCTTGTGCAAGATATGTTAGCATGGAGGGTTGCATCAGACCAGTTTGATACCACAACAACAACAACAACATGGTCCGTGTCCAGAGAAAAATCTAACTACTTCTTTTGTTGGAGTTATGAAGCTATGTTGTAATCGTGTTTCAACCGTGGGTACGAATTTCTTTGACCAAAGGTATTTTTCAATTTTGTCCCATCTGGTTTTCCATTCTTTCAACAGCCAATCTTTACATGCATCTTTGTATTCTACAGATTAGTTAGTAATTTTGCTGCCCCCTGGCGCGCAGTCAAGTCTATTGGAAGAATGGCAGTCGGTCTGATCTGTATAGAGTCAGCCGTAGTCGTTTTATATGCACGAAAACAGCGAATATATATTTTTCCTTTCGCAACTAATAAGGTTATTTTATTTGAGTATGAAGAAGTCGATGTCCTAAAGCAGGGATTCCATATATTTCTAATACTGACTTGTAATCAAGGATGAACTTTTAAGGTGTATTTTGTATACTATTTTTGCCAAAGTTAGGACCTGATTCATGACGGAGACAGCTTTCTGTGTTATTTCACCAATATGCGGCAGTAAGGATAATTTTGAATCTAAAAGAACACCTAAATAACGCATTTGATTCAATGTTTTAATGGTTTTACTGTTAAATTTTATGATAGGATATATTTTCTGTGATTTTTCAAATACCATAATTTTAGTTTTATCTTATTATCATATTTTTCACAGTGCACCAGTTACTTATTATTTCTATAAACAGTTTTCATTTTTTCTGGGCTGTAGAGCTAAAGAAGAATACAAGTTCTACAGAAACATGGTCATGTTCATTGTACTTTACATGAAACATCAAAATCGTAAATACTCTTGTGACACGGCGTATTAAGACACGTTTTTATTCGCATTGCATTCACTTTCTCGTGGTAATTAGAAATGTCAGTGATGACAACTTCCTTGGTGAAAGAATGTCTCAGGCGTATTATTAAAGTGAAGGAAGCTAAGATTTGTTATTAATATTCAAGTTCTGCCTTATAGAAATGGGAAGATTAAATGTTAAATTACTGTTGAGACATTTTAATGGGTCCGATGGACTCAAAAAGTTTTATTATGCCACGGAATAAACGAAAAGAGATTAATTGTTTTTCCCGTGTATAGAACAAATATGTGTTTTGACGATTTAAATAGACATTAGTTACAAGAGTTGGAGGTCCTCGGAGGATGAAACAAAGGGGTTCCAAAGGAACAAACGAAATTAATCTCAGAAAATATGAGGTGTAAGGGATGGCTTGATTCCTTTCACTAATGAGGAATATAAAGCTGGCTTGAATGCAATACAAATTCGTATAATATATTAAATGTTTTCTGTCGCTGGGTCAAATCATTGTATTTATATTTCTGCTTCCTTTAAAAGTACCGCCGCACTCTTTGATAGTGAGTAATATTCTCTTATTTATAGTATGGTTTAGTAACTTATGCGTGTTTATCCGAACGATACTTGAATCAGGCGGTCGTCATGACGTCATCACATGGCGTCATCTTTCCGACCCGATTCCTGTTCCCTGAGCCCCCTTAATCCGCACTACACCAGTAATCTGCTGTCCCGAGGAAAACTTTAAAGTAAATTTGCTATGTGATTCCCTCACTACTGTGGGTGGAAGAACGTAAAATGGGTTCTGTAATTTCACGTAAAACCAAATAAAGGAAAATAGCCAGAGGAACGGTTGTAGGTAAATATTTCCTCGTTATTACCCTCCCCAAGTAGCAGAATCCCGTAACTTCCTTCAAAATATCCTTCCTCAATATAACACCCTTTGTTATTCCACTGTTTTCCATACTTTTGATTTCCGTCTATTATTCCTCATATTGTACTCTTCCTCCAGGTCCATGTTCACGTCATTTATCATGGTTTCCAAGTCTTTTTCTGACTCCCCTAGTACTACAATGTCATCGGAAAAGCTTGCAGTATGATTCCTTTTTCGTTTTAACTTTCTTTACGGATGGTTCGTTAATGAAGTTTATGTAATGGAACGAGCGTTTCTTTTAATGAGAATGATGTTCCAGTTACTGCTTTAGAAATTTTATCGTAGTCGTGATTCTGCAGAACATAAAGTGACGTTGAGATTTGGTAATTTTTACAGCCCTATGAGGGAAGAACTCACTTGTTATCTCACTGGAGGAGATACGAATATATTTTTGTAATGAAACAATTGGATCGAAGCAGTTTATCATTTTAACAAATATTATCACGATTAATCAGTTGTTATAAAATTTGTAAAAAGCAGAGCCAATCGTTGACTACACGTTTTGTAGATAACCTCGTTGTTATCGGCGTGAGCAAATATGCTTTTATAAGGTAAAATATATCCATTACTTTGCTTTAATGACTGTAATTCGAGATATTAAAATTTGTAACTAGTTTTACCTGTAATGAGCCAATTAGTTAATCAGTTCTAGGGCCACTTCAAAATCAATCGACTAATTGCTATTTGATACGAAATCATGAGTATTCAGTAATTCCTATTGAATGTAACTTATGTGCAAACGTTCACAAATTCAACTGGATTTTGTTACAGCTAGAGCTCGGCGAAGTGTATTTTACTAGTTTTTTCTATTAGAACCACAAAAAAGGAATTATTTTCTCACTGAGATTTAATAAACTCTTCATTGTTTTATTTAATTTCTTAAGTGACTTTTGATTTATAATAGTAAAAGAAAATTAGTATCAATTTTAGTATTTTTAATAAAGAAACAAATTAAATTACTGTAAGTAATCAAGCTAGTGATTTGTTTCTTGAATACAAAGGAATGTTACGCCTACATCTTGTAGATGTCGATGCTGTTAGTTGTCAACTAAACCGCGCTGCTTAGTAAGCGCCACCCGTTTGGAAACTCGAGAACAATTCCAGCAGTTCATTGTTTCCCAGTTATTATATTATCAATAATTACCTTCAGCTGAACACAACTTCTCCAATAAAATAATGTTCTGTTAATTTTTAAATAAATGTCGGTACTTACTTAAAGAACAGCCCTTGTACAACTATAAAATTAATATTTCCTTTGTGTTTAATGACTTTAATTTTAAATGTGTGAACAAACTGTGAACATACCACAATTTTGTTCAGTCAGAATCCGGACTACAACTAGAACTGCATGAAAGCTATTCAAGCATAATTCTTCAAATAATATACATGCAATAATAATATTTTTCTTATGCATTACTTGTAAAACTTTAAAAAGTACTAAAATGTTACTGAACCTTGAGTTAAACTGAATTATTTTTGATGCATGTTCTACAAAACAAATTTATGAAAATTATTGTTTGTATCAATATTTCCTCAGATTTGAAAAACCAAGATAAAAAACACGTTTTTTATTTAAGGGAATTATTTCATTAATATCATCGCATTTCGCTCTTTCCTGAAGTTTTAGTTAGTTTTTATTGGTTTGTTACCCTCACATTATTGTCCGTTGAAGGTTTGTTGCGTACATGAGCGTATAAAGGACGGCTTGCTCCATCAGTACCCGCCTTCCGTCGCCATAGGCAACAGCCTCCGGCGAGAGCCATCCAAATTAAGGCCCTTTGTGGGAAATGGGTTCCGAGATTGCTCAAGAAATAATTACCAATTAGTAGATTGAAGCAGCAAGTCGCGTTGGATGTAAACGACACGAAGCTTGCAGCAGACGCGACACGGAAGCCACGCGGTATTAAAACGCGTAACAACACACAAAACATTTTGGGCAGCTCTGATTCATTCTACTGGATAAAAGATCAAAGGCTGGATCACAGATGGTGGGTCACTCGCAAAACTTTCCGCTGCACCATCTACCGAGCAAACGCTATTAATGATAAGTTCTATCAATAAAGGTCAGTCAGTACTATTGAACATTTTCTCTGTCGAAATAATATTTCCCCTGTACTCAACTAGGACTAGAAATCGGATGTGGTTCAGAGACACTTCATGAAAACTGTTTTTGATAGGACGAGCATAGAAAATTTTAAATCGTCACCATCTTGTTAATCTTGAAGGATTAAAAAGGCACACAAAATATTAGAACTCTAGAACTCAAATTTAATCCCTCTTTTATACAAGACTATAACACATTATGATTATCTACGAACGTAAAGTTCTCATTGTAGGATAAATAGCTTTACTCAGGATTATTACTCATATCTGTGGAAAATTTATTATATTTTAAATTCTGATTTAAGTTTGCAGGAACAAAAATATAAAGTAAATGGCTCAAGGAAAAATCGTTATAATACTTTTCCGCTGTAGTTGGAACTCTGTGATAATATCCTCCATTCATTAGGCAGCCAGACGTAACTGTGAAGCATCGCCACGGGTCAGTGGCTTGTTTCTTGCAAATATAGAATGTTAAGCAAACAGTTATTCATAGATAATTGTGAGGAAGCGGATTAAGCAGCTTAACGAAGGTAGTTGAAGTATGTACGATGCCCGCGACGCGGCTGTGTACACGTGCGACACCTTTCTTTGACGAAGACAAACACAAATTGCTGTCTCGTTACGACAAGTGCCGGAGTAACGGCTGTCCCTATATGGCGAAGTTTCCCTTGTGTAATATAGTCTTAGTTACTCATACAATGTGGGTCGGACTAAAGAGTTTATGAAGAACGGAGAAAATTTAAATAAATAAAACATTAATATTAATAATATAAAGGAAGTTATAGTAATTTTGGTTTAAACAACCTTTATTATCGTCAAAATTAAAATATAATCACAGATCTCTATCTGCTCGTATAAATTAAAATAGTAGCTTCAGTCCTTTTTCGGGCAGACATAAAAATTTTCCTCTGAAAAATACCTCCCTCGTTTCAAATGATCTCGTTGTGTGCGTTACAACTTGTCAGGTTTAGCGGCTCGCCCTTTCACTTTTATTAATAATAGACAGATACTTATTTTACTTTGTGCAGTAATAAAGGATGTTTAAATTATAATTTCTATAACCGTATTTATATTATTAACAAAAGTGAAAGAGCGAACCGTAAAACCCGACAAGAAGTATTTTTCAGATGGAACTTTGTTTCTGAACTAATATTTCCGAAAAAGGACAACTCCTATCATAATTTATAGAGGCAGATATATATCGCTAACTATATTTTAATTTGACAGTAATGAAGGTTGTTTAAACCAAAAAATATACGTTTATAATAAATATATTTACATAGACAAAACTTCGGCCAATAATACGAATAGAGGAATAACAGTACCGACGTTTCGTCTTCAATATTTGGACTTCTTCAGGAACAGACATACGCAAACAATTTTACTTCTGAAGCCATATTAAATCCAAATACATATGGAATAAGATCCAAAAAAAGTGATAATTTTGCGCTCTGCGTCCATAGACCGTTAGGGCCAGAAAAAGATTAAATGTTAGATTAATTCAAATATGAAAAATATAAAACGAAATTAAAATATGTTAATTAATTGCAATTGGGACTATTTATATGGAAAATAATAAAATACATAAGTTTTTAAAATCTTAGAATAGTTAGCTGTTTACTTATTTTGACTGATAAAAGTCATTGGGATAAAAAACGCAGTAAATACTTTAGCCGTAGACGATGTCTTACAATCTTTGGCTCTGTAACCAAAACAGGGCCATGGCCTACCGACTGTAAACGATATATTCTCAAAAATATTAGTTGGGGTAACAGGGGTCTGATCACTGGAGAGGACCTCACCAGGAAACTTCGAAGACATCAAAAATAGCTTATAGAACCTATTATTCTGATTGCTATTTCAATAAAAACAATTTAAAAAAAGGTATTCCTTAAATTCGCCGTTCTAAAAAATAAAGATAAGAGTTTGTGTATTTGTGAGAAATGGTTTAAATGTAGGTTTGGAATTGACAGTTTTTACTTGAATATTTGTAAATAATTTATAAATAATTTAATAATAGTTTAAAGTATCCACTGTTGAAATCGTGATGGCATTTATTTATTTTTCATGACTGAAAAGTTCATTTATCGTTAATGACGTTGTGTACCTTAAATATTTTCATATCATTGTAATTACTTATTTTCTGATTCTTTGTGCTGTATTTATCGCATTCAGTAATGCAAATGAATGACATTTAGGCTATTGGCTTCAGGTAAGCACCTGGAATGCTCCTAATGTGCATCAAAGAAAGAAATTATCTACACAGTTCTTGACTTATGCCTCTCATATTAAAATATTACCAAGTTGATAATTACACGTAACTGTGTCTAATTTCGGTTTCTGGATTCCAATTTCTTCAGTCCGATGTGAATGCACGCCACATAGATTTTGTTGTTTCATTAGCTGTAGGATTGTGATATGCCGCGGCTGTGCTGAGCCCCGCAGTCAATACTTACAGATGTAGCTGCTCCCGGAAGCTGGCATGACTGGCACAGGATGTTTGCTCCCCCAGCGCTAATATTGGTGGCTGTCTGTTTGCCTGGACCCAACCCAGCGAACTTCTCCTCCAAAACATCTTCCTTACGCTATAAATATACTTTCAATAAACAGGTAAAAGTGTCTATACGCGGGAGGCAATAAGCTACTTACGCGCGAATCAATACGGAGCTTCTTCGACGCAGCGAAACGAAACACACATTTAAATGGGTCGGATTAAATACTGAGCAGAAAGATGGTAGATTTCTTAAAAATATCCCAAGTATAGCTTATATACAAGCGAGGAAGTTGGAAAATATAAAAAATGTATTTTAAACGTCGTTTAAAATTAATGTACTGGAAAAATGTTGAATATTCCCATGTAGCATTACAGATTGGGAAGTTTTCTGGAACAACGTTATTATCAATATGACGATTCAGAAATTGTAACGTCAGGAGTTCCTCAAGTCTCTGTAATCATTACTGTTTTTTAATATCCATTAATGACTAACCAAATTATTTAAAGTCAGGGGTAAGGCTTTCCGCAGACGACTGCATCATCTACAGAAAGATAACGAACGAGAAAGAGGCGATATTCTTACAAGAAGATCTAGATAAAGTCAATAGCTGGGCTCAGGAAAATAAAATGAAAATTAATGAAAGGAAAAGCAGCTCAATCTCGTTTAAAGAACGCACGTTGTTAAATGAGAGAGAATATAGAATAGGTGGGGAATTAATTCCAAGGATAACGAGCTGCAAATATCTGCAAATATCTCCCACTTGGGTGGGAGGAACAGGTGAATTTCACGACCCGAAAAGCGTGGAATTCCTTACATTTCATTAAGAGGAACTTAAAAAAGGGAAGTTCAAAATCAAAGGAGGTGGCATATTTGTCCTTAGTTAGACCAATTTTGGTTGGGATCCCTACAGATAATAATCAAATAGAATGATTAGAGAAAGTTTGAAAATGGGTTGCTAATTTTGTGCGAGTAGGGCCGGGTCATAGGAATCAAAAAGTAGAACAACTAGGTTGGGAAATATTGTCACAAAGGAGGGAGAAAGCAAGGCTGCATTTGCCATTCAAAGCTTATACAGGAAAAAAACCATGGATGGAAATTAGTTCCAAAAAGCAAAAGCCCAGTTATATAGGTAGATGGGATCATCAATCAAAGTGAAATGTATTAAAGCAAAAAGCAGATATTGGCAAATTCTTATTCCTAAATAGGACCATCAACACCTGGAATTTATTTACCTGTGGGAGTGTATTGAGAAAATACTATTCAGGAAAATAAATTCAGGGTAAATCTCAAAAAACGTGTGAAGTGAAGTCGGCATTTTGAATAATATAAATGCATATTCGAAGTTAAATGTTAAAGTCATAGTGAAGTGAAGTGTTAAGTTAATATAACTCTTATAGTGTTTTTTTTCTTTCAGGGCTATATAAATTTTAAAGAACCATGTTTTTTTTAGATTAAGAGTAATTATGTTTACGAAATTTCAATTTTTATCTGCCACCGAGCTCACGCCCAATTGTAGACTAGCAATAAATACAAATTTAATAAATGTAACAAATAATCTGACAACATTACGATGTATCAATAATCGGTAAATACATTCGGCATCTTCCGAATAACAATTCTATTTTTTTTTTAATTTACTTACCGACCAATGCTATATTAACGCCAAAATATATTACAAAAGTTTCAAAGAATTTTAGGGAAACCGTTTCCTGGTATACGATATAGGAATAGCAAATTCTTTAGCTCATAACTAGAATATCTATAAATTGAAAACTAATAGCAGAGCAATTAATAATACTAGTTAATAACCGCTTAAATTTTTTTATCATTACGCTAAAAAGATACAGATTCTCATATCGTCAAATTTAATCATAAATTAAACTCATTGGTGTTTTGAAATTGATAGCATGACTGGCGTAATGATTGAGGAATCTAATAAAACAGGAAATTAGTTTCTGTAATTACGAGTGCCTTTTGGCAGAACTACCATGAAAAAATTTTAAAATCCCAAATTAATCAAAATAGAATCACAAAATTCAGATTTTTTAAAAAAACATTTTCATTAATAATTTTTTCCTACTGAACAGGCATGAGAATCTATAATTGAAACATAAGATATTGTAAGCGTCGCAAAGCTCCAGGCTGAAAAATCCATTCAACCAATTTCTGGTTCGTTCGGCCACGAGTTCACCAATCTATTGCATCTCTCCTCACCGTCTCTCCAAAACCAACTTTTCTCCGTCAATTACAACCAAAAATTACTCTCTGTTAACAATTTCCGAATTGGCTGGTTGATATGTCTGGGTGCAATTTTTTTAACGGGAAGCTCTATCATAAAATCCCTGGAATTCCCGACGCTTTTATCAAACACTTAACGTTTAATGTAAACTAAAATAAAAAATACAACTGAATCTAATGAGAAAAAGTACGATGTAAACATCTTTCTTGCTCTACGTCATGCATTTTCACAAATAGTTGTCAAGTGTTATATTGAATCACTCCAGTCAACGGAAAATAAATCTTACACGTAATATTTCGATGTATACAGTGAGACAGGACGGTTTCGAAAATTAAGTAAATTTCTGAAAGAAAAACTATGACTTAGCTTTACCTTAACTTACCTTGTAAAAATTGAATAGTAATTTGCAGATTAAGACTCGGCCAATTTTGTGTCCCAATTCTCTTCAAATTTATTTAAATCGAAAAATAAATTAAAATTGTTACTTTCTCGTGGTTACTCTTGATCTTAATGTTATTTGCAGTATTTTTTTTAAAATTAGAGACATGATTTCATCCAACCAATTTCTAATTACATGATTACAAATCTGTATATAGTGATTTTATTGCTGTATTATACTCGTTTTAATTAAAAGCATTGTCTACACCTAGAAAAGTATTCAATTATTCTGATTTGAGACAGCATGAGCGGATGTATAATCTTAAAAGAGTAGCCATAAATATGTAAATATAATTACAATAAAATAATATATGTAATTTTATTATTTATCACTTCTTTACAATTTCTCAGCATATTAGTTTAGTTGGAAAACCAAACGTTATAACCAATATTCGATGTTAAAATATTATTATTAATTTATTTATAGTCGCATCAATAAAAAAGTCATTAGCGACTTATACGAAATTACACTATATACTAAAAGTTTACATTTTATGGTATAAATCTTTTTTTTGGTGAAATAGTGAAATATAATTCAACACTTATTTATTTCCCTTATTGTTCTTCAGTTATTATTGTGATAAATTTTATTAATTCTATGAGTGCCATTCAATTGAGAAAATTTATTAAGGCTAATTACATCACAGGAAATCAGGTGTTAGAGCAAGGCTCTCTTTCATCTCGGCAATGTGTAACGTTTCACTAATTTCATTTGCACAATACTAAACTTATCCAGCCATTACTCATCGAATACTCGAAATTCAAGAATTATTAATATTCATACGTTTCTTTGGTAAGTTGGTAAAAATAATTCCAACACGTTTAAATGATCATTCGTTATACCATGCATACATTTCTTTTTTCTAAATAAGTGCAACTCACCACACTCTTTCTAAATTCGTAATAGGCTTCACAACTGCATATCAAACTAATGTATTTCAACATTTACAATAATTTAAATCCCTCATCGCCAATACGATATTTAGTTATCCTGGCTATCACCTTTCTAAGTTCTCTCCAACTGTAGTCCCACTCTCGTTTCTCTATTCCTCTCCTCTTTGTATTACAGCAATTTCCAAAACTTATTCATATACTTTTTCCACAATAGAACAAATATTAACATTTCAAAAGAATCCTAAATTGGTTATTACAATTTTTCATTTATCAGATCACCCGCATGTAGCCTGTCATCCTAATAAGTCTTTATGCTTTATAATTATTATTATGTGGATACTCACATTTAGTTATGTACAATTTACGAAGGGAAATTTTTTTCTCACAAACAAAATGTCATAGAATATCTTATAATGGGTAAATATTCACATTCTGCTGATGTAAATAGAACTTTGGTTAACCTTTTATTTAATTTACTTGATTTGTTTATTTATTTTACATTTCCTTCGTTCAGATAAAGCCTTTCACGTTAATAATGAGATATTTATAGTTTGTTATAAGGTTGCGCTTATAAATTTTGCTTTTTAATTGTATGCTGTTGGTTAAGCAATTTGAATAATTAAAATCGTTGATTATGGTTTCAACCGAGGTTATTCCGTTTCGCTCTACAGTACTGCACTAAACTGATTGCAATCGATCTTGATTCTGAGGTAATGTGTTTCTGTAAGTAAGACCTACGAGGCGAGCAACAAGTGCAAGTCTGGAAATTAGCGCGGTGAATCACGTAGGCGTCCGCGTCAGTCAGCACGTGAGCCGAATACGGGGATTCCCTGGAGAGCCCACTAGTAATTACTGACTTGTTGAATGCGCATTAGCATGCACACACCCTCAAGGTGTGCCGCCTACTGCTTCATCCACACCTGTGCACAGATTTAAATTTTAAAAATGCGTCACTCAGAGTGGTGCTTAAGGTTGTCCTTAACCCTAAAGGATGAATAATAACAAGAGTAAGTACCAACTCGAGCAAGAACATTGCTCAATGTAACGATAAAATCTGCGATATACTGGATGTAACGGAAGCAAGTGCATAAACATAAAGGGGAGGACAAAAAATTTTCCCTGTTGGCAATTTTGACAGAGATCCTACGGAATTTGAGAAAAGAAAACAGAAATATTCTAAAAGCCACATCTCATCATCCTCCATTATTTCTCAACCAATACGTGAACAGCCCCGTATTCGGAATCTTGATTTTAGTTTTTATACAGAGGCCACATTTTTTCGGAAAGGCGTTCAAGGGTTGATTCAAACCCGCGTGTCACACACAAAACTTTAAAATTACATTTTCTGTTAATGAGCGGTCTGGTATTGCCACAAATGTTTTAGACCATTCTAATTTAAATTCATGTATTTGTCTAATGGCAGCCGTGCGACTGGCTGCGCGCTCTAAGAATGCTATTTCTTAGTTTCCTTTTCTCAAATGTCGTAGTAACGAGGTGTACCTGACAGAAACGTCAAAAAGGAAAAATGATTTTATTGACCCTTTTATCCCCGCTTTAAGTTTTAAACTTCTGTTACATCATGTTAGGCCTATATATTAATAATTAATAATAAGGACAGGAAAGAGAGATAGAAAGTAGATGACTTGCCTGCGGTTCAAAGATGACAGGCGCCATGTAAGGCTTGAAGTTCTCACCTTGCCAATCACTGGAAATGTTTTCCCAATATTCTGATGAAGTGGGCGGTGCCTCCGTAAATTTAAGAAACTTTAAACTTTACATGGTGCCTGCTATCTGAACCTCAGGTAAGTCACTTAATTTCTCTCTCTTTTACTGCCCTCATATATATATATATATTGTAACATGTAAAGTTACAGCCCCAGCCAAGAGCAATGCAAGCCGGGAACGTAACGTGCAAGTTGTGACTTGTTCGGAAAGTTTCGCGCCACGACACAGACAGGTATTGTTGTCTGGTTGATGTCGCGGGTTTTTAAAGCATCTACGATTGGTGGATGAGGTCATGTGGCACATACCAGGAGCGGGCAGGGTGAGACAGTAGAATGCCGGAATGGGTTCTTAGACGCATGTGTGGTAGTTCGCGAATCCTCGCGGCCATGTGCGGATCAATGGCTGTCGAATCAACACCAGAGTTGTTAGCGGAGAATAAATGAGTGACCACGCCCTGTTTTAGATTAATAACTTCGTGCTCTGATTAAAATTAAACTATTAAATTGATCTTTTGGTGTTTTTCTGAGTATATACCTGGCCCCCTATAAAATTCCTAAAATTATATATCAACGCAGAGCTAAGCTGAACGGGGAAACGACCGATCCACATATATATATATATATATAATAACGCGAGAGAATCATCTACCTCTACTTATACGAGACCACAACCCGCAAGAATGGTTGAGAATAATTTTTAATTCTGATTTACACCACAAGTAAATCCATACCTCTATTTCCCCCATCAGAGAATATCAGAAATATTATTTTTCATTTTAAAATAGTTCTTATTGATTTTTTAATTAATTCTGGCACATTCACTCAATTAATGACTCAAACATTAGAAACGTGTCTTAAATCTTGCACGCAGATTTTTTATTTGACAACCTCTTTTGACCTCTCAAAGCTCTCCTAGGGGTGGGGCTGAAAACTTTAAAAATTAATAAATGGCCGGTATTTCTGTGAAATAAATATTTTGCGATATCAATGAGTATGGCATTATTGTAGTGCATTCCCTATGAGTGGGGTGGAAGGGGATTAAACAAAGATCCCTGTATAAAAGTAAACACTTAACAGAAATTCCTACCAAAATTTTAGACAAGTTACAACGCAGATACAAACTTTTCTTGGGTAAAACATCCCTAGCACTTAAATTGGTAGTGGATAAAGGGAGGTGGGTATTTTAATAAAACATTCTAAAATGGTAATTGCTACCGTTGAATGATACGTTTTCGGTGTTGCTTGATTTGAAAGTACAATATGAAACATTTCACATTCCTTGAGCACAGATAAGGAAGGCTTGGAAAATATTAAAAAATGTGAAACCCTCGGGCCTTATAGCGTGCTGCCACGAAATTTTTGTTGAATTAAACACTCTACAGAGACGATGTAAATAAATACTTTGGTACTCGGCTAGTTATAAATAGAATCAAACAAGGGAATTATTACAACAACAAAAAACAATTATAACAGTAACTTACCACCAGAAATCGTCATTGGACATTGAAGTTCTTCAGAAACCTAAAATATAAAAAAGCACTGTTTAAAATACTTATGAGATAGAAAAAAATTAAAATATTAGTAAGTTACAGTTTTGCTAGCGTAATTAAAACTAATTTCAATTGGTATTAGCTAACGGAAGATGTTCACCAATTTTCGTCATCTCAGTTTTCAGCAATGATTTTTACAATTCCACGAGCAAAGAGATTTGTCGAGCGGAAAATTCTGCATCATTACGAAATATGGAAAAGGTGAAACACCATAGTCATGCTTTTAATGAAATAGTAACGTTCATACTACTGCGGTATTGATTTAGACACTTATTTAAATTCCCTGTTGAATACAATTTCACAAATCATGAGGAAAAATGATTTTCTTGTATTCACTATTATCTCACTTCAGTGTGATACTCAGTTCTATCCTCTACCTATTTTGTTCCTCTACTCCTCTTAAGTCCGATACATTTCCTTCTACTACTGACGAATAAGAAACCTATTTTTATAACAAACAAAACATTTCAGAGTTTTCGGAGAAACTATATATAAATAAATTTGTTATCTTTTCTACCAACTAATGGAAAGAATTCATTGGCCGCATTTTGGAGTATATCATTAAAAGCTGTCTATTGAAAAGGGTGATATCTTTTCACGCACTCCGCGCCATTTACTGAATATTCAAATTAGCTGGTAATAGCAATACTGACCAATTTGTAACGCTTCGAATGCAATTTCGCAAATTGACTTTTTCCATTACCGTGGGTACTCGAAATCAACTTGCCGAGAACAATTCTAGCAGTTTACACCTTTTAATGTAAAAAATAAATGAAGATATTCGTAAATGATTCAATATTTTTGTGGAAAATTTTGAAGGATTATTTACAATATGAACCAATTTTTAAAACATAAAAATGTACTCGCGACAAGAAATTATACATTAAATTTTTTTTTGATAAACATAAATTATAAAATATTTCTTTTAGTCAACTGCCAATTAAATTTTCTTCCAATTATTGCACAGAATTTTGTTAAATATATAAAAAAATATTCTTTGGGAAGTTGTCATACACTTACGCAACAAAGTAAGTAATATTAATATCTCATAATTGTTGAACATTAAGGAACATATTATTGACGTTTCAATACTTACATACTATTAAACTTGAAGGAAATTTATTTAACAGTTCAAAAATTATAAAAAAACTATTTAAAGTACCAGTAATCACGCTGACCAATTTCTACACAACACAATTTCTTTTTGACTGTATTTTATACAGTTCGCAGACTTTCATAATTAATATAGGTAACAATATACGTTTACAGTATTAAATAAATACTTGCTAATAGGTATTAGTATTTTTTGTTCGAATTTTTAAATTTTTTATTTATATGTTTGTTAATATTTTCCATATTGTCAATGCTCAACCCAACTGTTAAAAGGTGTTCTTATAAAAAATATGTAAAAATCATTTGAGTGGTAAATAACAATCTTATCGGAAATTTGTATATTTAAACAGCGCTTACTGTGTGTATAAAGTCTACTGGCATATCATATGTCATAAATGAAAAGCGTAAAACAAGATTTATTTCTTCATAAAATATTACTGTAGTCTTTGTTTATATTTCATAAGTAAATCAAGAGGAACTAATTAGATGACGCCTCGGCCTTTAATAAGCCTCTCTCCTCCCAATATTACACGAAACAAGAAGATCAAAGTCCCGGAGGGTTCTGTCGCTTCATTTCTGTTTTAAAACCTCGAAAGTTATTAAACTGAGCAACTTCGGTTGCCTAAATAATAAAACTTCTCTCTCTTTACTCTTCTTTACATTTCTTTCACGATCTTCTATATTCATCTCTATATCCAACTCTTTTAAAAAGAAGTTAATTGAAAGTGGAAGAAAAATTTAGTAATGTTTCATGTAAACAGTATTACCCTTATGATCTTTAATCGATACTTAAATGAAAGACAAGTCTTCTAAGATCCTAACACTAAATCATTAACTTTACACGTGGATAACCAAAAAATGTGTGTCCACCAAAATTAAGGCCCTCGTTAAGTTTAACTCATTTTGTGTGTTATTTATTGAAACAATTAATTTCTACACTTAAATTATTATTTTACTAGAGTATTCTGAGTTTCTAAATTTAAATTCACCGGACTTATGGAAAAATTCAGTCTATATATTAATATTAAATTTTGTTATTTCCAGATATTCTATTTAATATTTATATTACTATTTCAACTTATTGAAAGCAAGCAATTCATAATTTTGAGTCAATTACGTTGGATGTTAAGGTTTCTTAATTATCACACCGGCTTAAAATTATTTTGAGAATATAAATGCAATTATTCGATAAGACAGTTTCCATATACAAATTACTCTGAAAATCTAAAATATTAATATTTTTTCCGCTATATTAATTTAAATTTTGGTCGTTCCTGGCTACAGCTAAAGTGAAAGTGAGACCGTTTTCTCAGTCCCATAACTAGTCCTTTGTAGAATTTTGGGTAAATTCATATAATGATAGAGCGTCTCTGGAATGGAATGCCATAAAATATACTAATTTATACTTATTAATGTATATATAATTTATATTTATTAAAAGTATTTCGCTGTGTATCTATGCCAACTACATAATTCTACAGTAAAGTGCATAAACACGCGACGATAAAATGTTTCTTTGCGTAATATTCAATAATGAAATAAGGACAAGAATGGTCACACAATTTATTCAGTAAATAAATTAATTGTTACCTTTAAAGAGTTTTCAACTTCAATAAAATTTTAAAGTAAAACAAAACGTTTCATAATTTTATTTTGGCACCTCTTCAAATGTTTAATATTCTGTAACAAATATTTAGTACTTCCTTCAACAATTTCCATGGCAGAAAAAGCCGTATCTGGTTTAATTTTTCGGGTAAAATAGAAATTTATTTTCAGATTTTGTCGTTATCTTACGTTACATTTCTTGCTCACAGACAATATTTTATAGTTGTTCACGACTGTAAATTATTATTATATAAGCTATATGTTTAATATTTATGATGTCTTCGGCAGAAAATTATTTCATCCGTAGTATACTATTGACTGAAAAGTTTTTATTCAACTTAAGGTTATAAGTCACGATACTCTCCAAAAATTATTGGAATAAATCTCAAAATTTTCCCTATGGTATGAAAATTAATTTCGAAATGTTTTCTTCAGGCCATATCTATACATAAAATAAGCTTATATATAGCTGTATATATAATAACCTTGAGTAATGCAGTTCGTGAAACGCTCGGCATTACATACCGAGAGTACACTTTTACTTTTATAAATTACATACTTCTATAAATTGACCCATTTTATGAACTGAAACTTAGTATTATGATAGAAATAAATATAAAGTATCAATTTTTGCTTCCATTAAACCTATCAGTGTTAATTCAATAAATTCTTAACCTAATTTATGAAGTGAAACTTAATATTTCAAACCAAAATACGGACACATGGAAGAAAAATGATAATCAATACAAAGTATTTTCTTTAGTACTTAATTTTTTTCCACCACGGCAGATTTCAAACTATATTTGCTTGAGACAAAGTAATAAAACCAAAGCTAAGATTTTTTAATCATTATAATTTAACAGATTTTTGTCAAGTGCAAAAGTCAAAATTTTCGATAAACTTGATTATGGGTCTGTTTTAAAAATTATATTTCTTATTTGTATTCTCTTGACATCGTAATAAAATTTCAAAGTTCTTGAAAGGCAATTTTGAGTTTAGAGGTTATATTTTGGGTTGAGTGCGCATCATGTAAACGGCTTGAAATTATAGCGGAGTAGTGACGTCACGGTGAGATTTTTTCCATGATTATAAGTAGGAATTGAAAAAGGGTACTGGTATTGGAGTCATGATGAGTATCTACAAATGGCAAATAGGATTTACATAGTTCTAATATATATATATATATATATATCATTATTTTATTAATTTCTAAAATCATTCTTAGAACCAGAGGATAGGGAGTCCTGACAACGTGTTCTATACTAAATTGTATTAGTGTCGAATAAAATACTGTACCAGAGTATTACAAATAAGTACCCGGGAATTGCTGGGAACAACTTTTAAGAAAAACCGGTATACTAATTCCAAACGTTTATATTGTATAATTATATATGTAGGAAGTATACTGGTTTACACCACCAATCGAGTAAACACACAAAGGATTGAGTGACTTGTGATGAAGAAATCGGCACAGAACACAAATCCTAACGGCTGATAATGCAAAAGAGGTTTCATGGTCGGCCATCTTGCTAAATCGTTACTCTTATCACACCGGTCATCTTTAGCGTCCCGAAACGCTGCCAAATCAACACAAGTTCCACTAGGCTTGATTGCAATATAGATCGATCGCAACTATTACTCTCCCCATCCGTACCATCTCGACTGAACAATGTACTCATCTGACGCGCAGTGCTGCTCCCTCATAAACCCAAAGTACCCTGTTAGCATAAGCCGTTTACGGTTCTACACTGTCAATCGTCCGACGGACTCTGCACGCGGCAATTAACCATATACTTCATCTCAAGAGTATTTGAAACATAAAATATGAACAACTAGGTAACACGAGAAAAAAAGAGAAAAATAAAAACTTACATTAGTACACACATTATTAAAAAAATCCACTAATTGAACACTAATTTACGGTAATTAACCTTCATTATGGTGCTTTGAAGATTTTATTACTCAAGTCTTCTACATACTATCGTTGTACTAATATCAATTCTCATAACTATGCAAATTTTTTAAAAATAATTATTAATAACATTTTCAGATATCAAGAAAGGGGTAAGACAAGGATGCAATCTTTCCCCCATGCTGTTATAGAACCGGCGATGAAGAAATTTTAAATGGAATACTGAAAAGGAATCATACTGCAGGGAGAACAAATAAAAACCCTACGATCTGCCGATGATATTGTACTATTAAAGGAGTCAGAAGAAGACTTGGAAACCATAATAATTGGCATGAACGTGGTCCTGGAGGAAAAATACAGCATGGGGGTTAATAGAGTTAAAACCAAGGTAATGGAGTGCAGTAATGGAAACAGTGGAATAACAATGGGTGTTAGATTTGGAAGGGATATTTTGAATGTTGTTAAGGAATTCTGCTACTTGGGAAGCATAATAACTAGGAATGGTGAAAGTATAGTAGAAATAAAGAGTAGGACAGCAATGGCAAGGAAGGCTTCACAAAAAATGAGGAAAATAGTGACGGCTAATGTAAGTAGGAATAATAGGAAATCATTATAAAAATGTTCGTATGGGGAGTAGCGTTATTTGGGTGCGAAACGTGGACGGCAGGAGTTTCAGAAAGGAAAAGAATACAAGCCTTTAAAATGTGGTGCTATAGGAGGATGCTGAAAATCCGATGGAGGGATAGAGTAACTAACCAAGAAGTTCTTAACAGGTTAGGGTTAAGACAAAACAATATGGAGGACTTTGACCAAGAGAAGGTATGATTAATAGGTTACGTTTTAGGACATGAGAGTCTTGTAAAATTAGTATTAGAGGGAAGTGTGTGGGGCAGAACAGCAGAGAGAAGGGAAGGATGGAAAAGGGGAAGCAGATTACGGAGGTGGTGGAATGTGGCAGTTATGCGGAAATGAAGAGGCTGGCGCAAGATATGTTACTATGGAGGGTTGCATCAGACTAGTCTTAAGACTGAATACCAAAACAGCAACAGTCTACGTAAAATCAAGATATCACGTATTACTAGTTTTCTGATTCTGAAGAACTGATTTAATTAGTAAATTAAATAAAACCAATAATACAGTCTCACCTGTTTAATCTTTAATTATGAAGCAGGAGCTTTCGACATATGTGTCATATTCGTCTAATAAATCAAAAAAGGAGACAATTAGCTTAACATAAAGCAATGAAAACTTAAACCACTAGATGCACGATAATAAAAAAACATACCTCTACAAAAGTGTTGTGTTACATGTATATAGCGTCAATTATAAAACACATCAGGCGTCACATAACAAGCAATGTAAACAGGTGCTGGGATGTGCGTAGGTTACTAGCGTCGATACGCCGAAGTACACATAGTTCGACGTCTAGTATACCGGCTAATATAGCTCGATATACACACAAGAACAAAATTTACAATCTAATATATTGTATGTTTGATGGAATTCATGACATTTGCATAATATGTTCCGATTTCGGAATCCTCATTTTTAAAGTTAACCAAATCGTCACGTTAAAGATAAATAAAAACAGCTTCAGGAAATCTAAGTATACATCTCGATAAATTTTTATGTAAAATTCTGTATTTTTTAAATTTAAACTCAGGCTGATACGATTGAGTATGCGCGGAGTCCGTGTCGGCTTTTTAACTAAATTTATGTTGATAAATTTTGTTTTTTAATTTTTGAGTGGTATAGCCAATGTAAGCTTTTGTACAGTTTTTACAGTCAACTTTATAAGTTACATTGGCTATTCCACTCAAAACGTAAACATTTCGCACCCATATAACGCCAGACTCCATACGAACTTTTTAAGCAACGATTTCCTAATATTCACACTTATATTACCCGTAAGTAAATTCCTCTTTTTCGCGAAAGTCTTCCTTGCCTGTGCTATCCTACTCTTTATATCTACTATACTTCTACCATCCCTAGTTATTATGCTTCCCAAGTAGCAGAATCCCTTATCTTCCTAACTGGTCTGATGCAACCCTCCATACTAACATATCTTGCACAAGCCTGTTCATTTCCTCATAACTAGTACATCCCATATCCTCCCCAATATTTTTATCGTATTCTATCCTTGATCTCTCTCTTCTGTTCTTACCCCACACACTTCCCTCTAATGATAATTTTATAAGACCCTCATGCCTTAAAACGTGGCCTATTAACCTACCCTTGTCTTGGTTCAGCGCATTAAATATTGTTCGCTTTTACCCTATTCTGTTTAGAACTTCCTCGTTAGTTATTCTATCCACCCATCTGATTTTCAGCATTCGCCTATAGCACCACATTTCAAAGGCTTTAATTCTTTTCCTTTCCGGATCTCCCATCGTCCACGTTTCGCACCCATATAACGCCACGCTCCATACGAACATTTTTAGCAACGATTTCCTAATATTCACACTTATATTACCCGTAAGTAAATTCCTCTTTTTCGCGAAAGGCTTTCTTAACTGTGCTATCCTACTATTTATTTCTACTATACTTCTACCATTCCTAGTTATTACGATTTCCAAGTAGCAAAATACCTAAACTTCCGTCAAAATATCCCTTCCCAATCTATCACCATTTTTTATTCCAATGTACCCGAAACTACCTTATTTTCCCTCTATTAATCCTCATATTATGCTCTTTCACCAGGACTCCGTTCAATCATTTATTATGATTTCCAAGTCTTCTTCTGATTCCCTAATACTACAATATAGCCGACAAAGCCTAAGGTTTTTATTCATTGGATTATGTTGTGTTATATCATTATCTTCAAGCAGGTCAAACGCGATTATCGACTGAGATGTACATTGTGTTTGCTTTTTGGTGTTTCAATTTTATTATAAAAATTATGTGGCACCTCATTACCATATTCGTTCACACCTATTATTGCCTCAGGGGGGAGCGAGATTTGATTTACATAGGTATATTTTACCATTTAAAAAATGAAATACAATTAAAGTTGTTCACAGCAGTACGCGAGCATCATTACTGGTATTTACCCAGGGTATTAAAAATTCTATAATACATGTTGCAGCTTCCGTTGAAGAATTTCTACTTCCTTTGATTTGAATTCAATGCACCTTTCATCGATTTACGTAATGTTTAATCTTGAGGTATTTCCTAGAATTAGGTTATGAGGAATGGTATTAGTGAATTGTAGGTGAGCCTGGCTTAGGGAAGTTGAGTTGGTCCTTGGACGTCGACTCGGATTAGCTCAGTTGGTAGAACGCCCGCCCAGAAGACGGGAGGTCCAGGGTTTCAGTCCCTGGTCCGGTCGACATTTTTCCATTCTTGTCTTTCTTCTAGAATATATCTATAAACTTCTGAGTGAGCTTTGGTTTAAGCAGCTTTTCTACAGTTTTCACTTAAATCGGTCCATTTTTGTCTATTGCAGGATATAAAATAGGTTTGTCTCCGAAGCAGAATGTGTTAATACCCATTATGGACTTCATACATCCGTAGCACATGTACGTATACGGGGAGACTTTCAAAGCTTTGCTCCTCCGTGACCTGAAAATATTTTCCCTTATGGGGAGGTTAGAAGTGCGTGGGAGTGAGGATGCTGTTAGCTGCGAGCCCTAGGGGACGAGCTCCATCTCAGCAACTGCCCTCGCGAGGCCGCCATGCTCTCGGCTGCTGCGTCAAACGCGTCTACCTCATTTCTTAATGCAGCCGGCTTCACGACGGAACAAACAAATTAATATTCATAAGGAAAACTTTCTGCCTCACGGTTCATTTAAACGCGTATTAAAGACAATGCTCCTGGAACGCCACAATTTCAAGCTGATTTAAAAATTACTGAAATATTGTGCATAGAATTTCTAATATATTTGGTAAACTTCTCACATAACAAACACACACATACGATCAACCGATTGCCGTGAAAATCCATCCCAAGCGAAGTTTTAAAGATTTGGTTTCCCTCCTTCCCCCCTTTCAGGCAAATAAGGTCTCACATCAATCATCAGCTCCGCGACTTTCTGTATGTCTCCTATGCGTTCTTGTACCATTAATCCGATTGCCACGAATTTTCGTCGTATTCTAGCGTTCAACCCAGAGAAGGTCTTTGTTGATCTTTCCTTCCCCTCTTTCAGGCCAAAAAGGATCAATATCTCAAACAAAACGTGTTTGAATAATTGTCATCATTTCAGTCCTGTCTTAGGTCACCCATTTCTTGAATTCCATATTGTCTGGCACTAAGTCTTCTTCAGTCACTTTTCAGCATGCTACCTGGACATTGACATTT
>CM067376.1:48779465-48842865 GCA_034510155.1 Eucriotettix oculatus | reverse complement strand
ACCGTCATATATCATAATCATCTGTTGTGCATTCCATAATTTCCAAGAGATCTTTACAATATTATCGAATTCGGGGAAATACGTCACTTTTACTAAGATCGTATCTTACAAACCGCAAACAACTTCACTTATCCGATTGGGAATTTATTACATGTGGAGTTCCTCAAGGATCAATTCTTGGGCCTTTACTTTTTATTCTGTACATAAACGGTCTCCCAGGATACGTAAATCCTATAAAATCGATTCTCTACGCGGATGATACAAATATAATTATTGCATTTAAAAACTTAGATAATCTGATTGAGAAAGTAGACAACGCTCTGAATGGTCTAAATATTTGGTTTGACGTGAATAAATTATCCCTCAACCTAGATAAGACTAAGTTAGTTCAGTTTAGTGCTGATGCTAGTAATAGAACCGTAGACAACTTCTCAGCTAATGCACCTTTCCTCGGCCTTTGCATTGACGATAAATTATAGTGGAATGACAATATAGATCTGCTTTCCGGAAAACTAAGTTCAGCTTGTTATTCTCTGAGAACACTAATGCAACACGTTGACAAAAAGTACATCAAAATGGTTTATTTCGCGTGTTTTCATTCAATTATGAGCTATGGAATCTCTAATTGGGGAAACTGCTCCAGGAGTAATGAAATATTGAAGTTGCAAAAGCGTGCAATTAGAATACTTTCTAGCGTATATATTTATGAAATATTAAAGTTTGTAAAGCAAAACACTAATTTGTTTCAAACAAATGGCGAGTTTCATGAATACGCGACTAGAAATCGTTCAGCTCTAAGGTCGGACAAGCATCGCCTTGCTCTACACCAGAAAAGTATTCACAATACCGGGATAATTTTATACAACAGCCTTCCGCCAGAGGTTAAAAATAGTACCTACAAAAGCTTCGTGAAGCAGAGTAAAACTATTCTTTTAAATGGCGCGTTTTACTCGGTACAGGATTTTCTTAATCGTCCTTCTAGTATTTAAATCAAGGTTCCTGCAAAAAGCGTTGAAGAAGCTGTAAAATAGCACATCACATATCTTTAAAATTTCTATTCAGTTTTTTCTGCTGTTTTGTTTGTTTGTTTCATGTATTGCCTGGAGCTACGACGGAAGGACAGTTTCCTGGTCGCAGAGCTCCAAGTAGTTAAAACTCCATTGCGTGTTCCTCAGTGTGTGCTTGTTTGTGTGTGACAACGTGTGTCCGTGTTGTGTTTATATTGACTTTTGTCTATATACACTTTCTTTTACTAATTTATTTTAACTTTATTTGTCTTCAATTATGTACTTTATTTTGTTCATTTTTAATTTTTAATGTATGACGTATCCTATTTCCTCAATCGAGGATTAATGGAAACAACAATAAATCTAAATCAATCAACTTTTGTACCATTAATCATCAACTTCGCATTCCTGTGATATATGAGTACCAGATACCCCCGAAACAACACACCATTCTTTCAGTTTTAATATCAGAGTACTTATTTTTAAACTCAGAAAATGGTTCATTTAAATTACAAAGCACTTACCATTTCTGTTTTTGTACCTTCCTTTCGTTTTCTTTCAAAGGCACGCACTAATTTTTGCACGGACATCAAACAACTATTTTCATCACCATGTATACATAATGGTGGAATAATCACAATATTATATGTTGTTATTAAAATAGTTTTCTTAGTTTAAAATGTATAAATATTTGAAGTATTATATTGATATACCTACTTATCCTACACACGAAAATCAAGCGTTGCTTGCTATCTTTAACAATTTCTTATACTATCTTTGAGTTAAATCTCAATGTTCAAATTTATATCGCAGTAAGCTACTATAAATACCTTATTATGAAAATAAGTTTCAAATTTTTATCTACATGCCCAACAGAGATATAGCGTCTCAAACAGAGAAAAAATTTGAAAAATCCTATTTTTAAATGGGTGTCATTTGTAAAGGGAACGTCAGTTACCATTAATAGTTTATATAGAGTAACTAGACCATTATGTGTAAAAGCATGGAAATTATTATTGTTGGGAAACAGTTTCTTCTTGGGGAAATAAGCCTACGAAAATGAAATTTTCTCTTCTTTTGGAATCGACAACTTCGTGGTAGACAAAGTACATGAAAAAAATAATATTAGGTTAATAAGTATGAATGTAACTTGTAGGCCTGAATGTACTGAACTGGATGAAGTTTATTTGAAAAGGATACGTCAACACCGTCTTGGATAATTCTGAAATTCGTAGATGCCTGCAAACGCGAAAAACATCGTGCGCGCTACAACTAACGCGGCTGTCATTTTTGAACCGAACACAATATAAATAAAAGAAAATTAGTTCTAAACTGCCATAACATGAGGAAGTGCAGAAACAAAATATTAATTTTTTCTAAGATGGTGCGGCAACCAATTCTCTTTTTCCTGGACCACTTCGCTTAGACTGACCCTTACCCTAAAGACAAAATAATTGCTACAGAATAGCTTATGCCTTCACGTAGCCTGTCAAACGCTATGATTAAATTACTGTTAAGCGTGAAATAATACTTAAATTAAGCTAACATTTTATTTAAGCAATGTCAATTTTAATTACTCAATAAATATGCTTATAAAAATGTTTTATAACTTGAATTTCAAATTATAGGGGCACTTTATACAAAGAATAGGATACCTCCCACTCAATTTTATTTTTCGTAGATCTATACATGTCTCTACGCACATTATTTCATGATAATCAGACCTAATGGATTGTGAAAACAGCTTCTCCTTTCCTTCTGTTCCTGTGAACTTTTCTGTATGTATGAGATTATTTAAAATACCAGTAGAGGCTAATAGAAATGAATGCCCGGGCATCTACGGGCGGCGACCATTGTTTTTTTTAATGAAACGTTATGTTAATTAGATGCATTAAAATATCAAAGACACAGCAACTTCAAAATATTGTTGGACATAACCAAGAAGAATTAAAGCCAGATCTCTTCTAAAAATAAAAGCAGTAAACGGCATTTAAGTAGCACTTATTACGGAAACAAAATTTATCAAATATATCATTAGTAATAGGACGTTGAAATATATAATTTTTGTTCACTGGTAAACAATTTCAAGAGAAAGTGTTTCGAGATGGAAGTGAGTATTAAATCAGGGTGATGAGACAGAAATCAAAATTACATTTCAGTTCAAATTTTAACACAGCAGTGAAATGTAAGTTTATTGAATGAACCTTGTTACAGGATTTAATTTAAGTACACGATCAACATATTCTCCACCCCCAGCCGCATGACTTCCGTAAAATTGGCTCTAAATGCTTAATAAAGTAATTGTAAACTGGTAAAACTTTTATTGAATCCAAACGTCTTAAATTTCAGCCCAGAATTCTGGTTTAGAACGGCGTGTCATAGTTCTCAAATAATATTAAATTTTAAATAGATTCAATATTTTCCACTTGTAACAATTGAACAAATAATTATCGGTGTGCTAATACGTTTCAAGGGAAAATAGAAAATGGGAAAGTGGTGACGTCGTCTTCATGTGAACTTTATTTAAATTTTTTTGTTTTGATGTGTTTATAATAATTATTTATTCACCACTGACGAAATTTATAAAAAACTAGTATTAATTGAGAAATTTAGCACAATGTTTAGTAATTTTATTGTCCTTGCTTGTAGCATTGTACAACTTATAAATTCCTCTACATTGAATTTTGAATCCCGTTCCACTTTATTAGAGTAAGAAATACGATGACAATCATAATTCAGCGGCCATAGATAGAGCCTCGTCGAATGGAATAAGTTCGCAGTGACAAACTCATCAGAACGTCACGAGAGTTAGAGTGTGTGTTCGGAGGAAGGATTTTTATCCCCTTGTCGTATAGTATTTCCTTGTCGGCTATTATTTCGCAGTGTAAACGATATTTGGGAGCAAAGTATCTCCATCACCTGTAGAGCAGCGTTATCAGCTCCGGTCCCGAGGGGTGGCAAGCTCGTTAAGTCGGGTCCCGAGGGACTCAGCCAATGCAGCTGCTGGAATTGCAACTCGCCTTCATTTGCATGCAACTGTCGTTTCCTCTCTAAAACCAAACGTCAGCTCGTCGCCGACAGAACAATCATTATCACACATATTCGCGAAAATATCACTTTTACGAGTTATAACTCTAAAATATAGAAGAACTAATCATCAGGACACTACTACCTGCTAATCAGAAATCACCGCAATATTCCGACGGTAAATTTACGACCTAGCTGAAGACTTCACGTATGAAGCTATGCATTTCATACATAAACTTAAATTCCTAACCCCCAAACCTGTATGGTGAAGAATTCTCTTTCCCAATATTGTAGCGCAGTAGAACCCGCGTCCAAATTTTATTATGATTTACGGGAACTTAAATACCAAATATTCCGGAATGAGAAAGTCGCTTGTCAGGAAGAAGGGGTTTTTCCGCGCGTCGTCTCGGCGGCTCGGAAAAACAACAAAGGGACTGCGACTGACACCTGGACCATAAAGCTCGGACAAAAAGTCGCCGTTTCGGAATGTCTTAATCTGCCTGGGAATTTGGTGACCGGGTGGCGTGTGTTCCCCAAATGAAACAAGGGATATAATTGGAGGATATCCATCCCTGCCACCTTAGTGATAGGTGTCGGATAAGTGGGGACAAGGCTTTAAAGAGGCTGGCGGAGACAATTTTAAAGGAGATTGAAGGAGAGTGGTGGAGAGATTTTTGCAGTGGATGGAGAGAGGAGATTGAAGGAGAGTGGTGGAGAGATTGGACAGATTTTGCAAAGTGATGGTGAGAGGATATTGAAGGAGAGTGGTGGAGGAGATTTTTGAAGGTGGTGGCGAAAGGAGATTGGCAGCATAGAAGTTACGGCGATAGCAGATTGGTGAGGTGGCAGTGAAGACCATGCTTTGATCCGTCCAGGAAGCAGGGAACAAAGAGGAAAAAGCGTAGTTTCCTTACTTTGCCAGCACGACTTCGTACGATTGTCTACCCACCGTTATAAGTTCCACAACACGGAAATTACAGCCAGACGCCTATGAAACAACTCAGGTTCGTCAACGAACAGATCTGCTACACGTGATCACCCAAACCATTAATACCCTGAGATTATAATTAATATATATATATATATATATATTTAAATTCAATTATTAAATTCATTAAATAATATCCCCCCTCATTTACAATATATTAAAAGAATACAAACAAGATTTAAAATGCACATGGAGATATTAAAATTTTGCGTCATAGATTAAACATTTCTGCAGGAACAATGGTTTTTAAGTATGTATAACGTGAGAAAAATTGCAAGTAGTGTTGAAATGCGGTGCGCAGTGAATCGCTTGTAGTGGAACTGTGACGGCTTTATTTCAGTAAGGAAAAGCAAGGCAGTTGCCCTTGACTCTAAATTCTTACTTGGATTGTATACAAAATTATAAAAACCCGAAGGAGTACGAATAGTTGGTAGTAAATAGTATCATTAGTTACATTATATGGCTATGTAAGTCAGAACATATATATCCATAATTTGGAACCTCATCTAGTAAATTTTTTAGAATCAAGAAATTTAGAAGACAAAACTTTTGGCGTGAATGTCGCACGAGTGTAGGTGCTAATTTATATATTTAACATATAGTATCGTTCTCAGGCTCATGGTCATTTATTTATTACTTCTCGGTTCCTAAGGCCCTCTTCGAATCCTTGGAATACTGACTATTTTTCTTGACTGACAGGTAATCAGCGTGGTAATTCTGCTTCTGTATTCAATCAGTTTCATGACAATGACGAACACAAACAAATATTCCTGCGCCGGGATTAAATCCGGGACCTCTGATGTGTGATAATGACGCTGACCACTGCATAACAGTAGATCGACAAACTTCCCTTATAGCCTAAATAAATATATTCACTGCACTGTTACCACAGGGAACAGTGATAATCATAGTAGGATATAGGGTGAACAATTCAGTGATGTCTTCCCCCTCTATTTCACAGCGTGAATGAACATTACTCATGTAATCGGGACTATTGGGATCAGCGGAGAAATTTCGATCTTCCTTGAGAACCGTTTCAGGTTCGCAGATGACACCCAGTCATTGAGTTTTTTCCTAACTGGTCCATACATGAGGAAACCATTATTATGTCAAGAGTTGGTTGTCAACGTAATCTATATCTAATGAAAGTGTTCTTTCACCGCTTGAATGATCATAGTATAACATAACGATTACCACGTATATTACACTATAATTATGTAGCTTCAAATTTATATGTCATTTATTTCGTTCATTGACTGGATATTACGTACATTACAAACTCGTGTGATAATTATATATTTATTTATACTGAACCATCAAAACCTTGTAAATATTCTGACCTAGCGCATTAACAACATAAGTAACATTGGAAAGAAGAAAATCATTCTGTAACATCAAATCTGAGGACCTGAATACAAACAGTTCATTTCCTGAGGTCTTTAAATTATAACAAATTTGTTTGAGACATGTGACGTAGATATTCATTGAGGTGAATGTTCCGTGATGATGAAACAAAAGCAAATAGGAATGAAGTAGTCAATGAACTGATAAATGTATTTGATGAAAGACGCTTTCAAAAAGGTGTTTCTTCCTCATATGCTGATATAAATGAGCTTTTCCAAGGAGCCACGGGAATACGCAAGTGACGTTATAAATATTGCCATATATAGCAGGAATTGCAAGTAGAACAAGAGATTTTGTTATTTACTGTATTATTAAGTGTCATGTGGGTTGAAGAAGATTTTCATCATGAAGGAAAACGTATTGGAGCATAATTTAAAGACCATAGATCTAAT
The DNA here is from genome assembly GCA_034510155.1 of Eucriotettix oculatus. Classification (NCBI taxonomy): domain Eukaryota; kingdom Metazoa; phylum Arthropoda; class Insecta; order Orthoptera; family Tetrigidae; genus Eucriotettix; species Eucriotettix oculatus. The sequence continues at coordinate 48,836,047 of CM067376.1, read as the reverse complement.
ATCCAAGTATGTTATAAAGTCCCAACTGGCAAAACTTGATACTGTGAAACTCAACAATATTTACTGTCCTTTCTTGATAAAATAGATCTTTTCTTCTTTTGATAATATCGTTGCTTTTATTGATCTTCACAGGGTCGTGCCGCGTGTCTGTTAAAATTATTTACTGCTGTTTGCAATAACTTTATCTGAGATTTTTATCTAACATTTTCTGTTTATAGTCCGATCCATTCGTTTAATTTTAGACTTAAGCTAAGATTATATAGTTTTAAAAAAAGAAAGTGCTTCACGAAATGTTAAAATTAATTGGATCGCAAAAATCTAATGCAATGTTTTATAATTTCATATTGAGCCAAGTATGCTAAAAACAGCTTAAATAAGCAAATATATCACTAAATACACTTAAAATTTTCACAAAAATAGTTGTACAACCCATTAATTCATTCTCTGATCTCTACTTGAGGGTAGCTGTCCATTTTTATTTGTTGTGGTTTTATATATTTATGATCGTGCTTGTTAAGAATTCATCTGGGTTTAAGTGGAAATGGTAACTTATCAAGTTCTGCTTGATCCTTGTAAAGGAAATGTTTTTAGCGTCTTACAAATGTGACACCAAAATTTTTACAGCATTTCGACAGAAGGTAAGCTATTAAATTCATCTATTTTAACTCTTTAATGGTAGATATTCGTAAACCTTGTGTCTTAAGCTGCTTATCAGTTACGTATCTACTTGTATTAAGGCTCGGTGAAAAATCTTAAACTGAAACTTGCGTTCGGGGCAGAACGGAAAACTACTGTATAAGGCGAAATATAATGTGTTCCTAAAGAAAAAAAGGGAAAACTGGCAGACTCACCTTATAAGAATGAGTTATAGGATCCTGTACTCAAAAAGAATAGACTTAGAAAGAAAACATACGGAAAACATGGGAAAATGCCAGCAAAGGCTATGCAGCTGCAAAAAAATCGTTTTGAAAAAGGAAATATTGATAAAGCGATCAACCATACACAAAATAAACAAAAGGGCATTAAGATTTTTCTTAAACTAAATTTTAGTTTATTAAGTGTATGTGAAAATATAACATCCTGTCCCGTTCTGTCTGTAAAATTCTTTTTAAAAATTCATAAAAATCTACATTCATTGCTCTAGGTTACATTAAACTAAGTAAATGATAGAGGAAACAAAAAAATTTATACTTTTAAGACGCGATATTTCTTTTATATAATCAAAGGAAGTAGAAATGCTTTAATTGAAGCTCAGGTAACGAGCGTGTTGACAATTTAGAAGAAAGGCAATAATGTAAAATTGTTGATCGCACGCAGGACTCGTAAAGGAACCTCTTTACCACCAATAGATGAATTTTATTTGCTTTTACTTGAATGCCATACACCTTTGATACAGTTACACAATGTCCATTCTTCACAAAATTTCTAGAAATTAGGTTGTGATGAATGTGATTAGTAAATTGTATGTGAGCCTGGCTTAGGTTTACAGGCCATGTAGGGGTGTTGAATCGGTCCTTGGACGTCAACTCGGATTAGTTCAGTGGTAGGGTGCCCGCCCGGAAATTGGGATGTGCGGGGTTCGATTCCCTTCCTGTCTTTCTTCCATTTTTTCCATAATTTTACAAAAAAAAATGTTGAACCTTAATCATACCTCGACTTTCCCTATGCAGCTTTTATTTATATGGTATCTTCTCTATTGAGACGTGATTGCTTATAGAAAGACGATTATGGATCACATGAATGCGTTAATTTTCTCACGATACAGCTATAGGTAGCAATTTTATTGTTGAATGACAGCAACGCAAGATCAGTCTGTTCGTACAAAATTTGCAGCTCAATGATGTATTACAACTGGCTGAAAGTAAGCGGATAAGAAACGACAAATTTTGATGGCGCACGAGACCGGGCGAGAAGCGAATTCCTGGATTCGTTTCTGAGGGGTCTGCGGAGGAAAATTGTGGCTAAGCGCTGTGTGAAATGGCGGATTTTTAAGACGATTTGTCGGGTTGGTGCTATCGGGCTCGGCCGTAACCCGCTTACGTCAGAGGACCATTATTACCCCTGAGCCCGGGGCTGCGGCCTCGGGCACGTCGGGCCTTTCCATGCAGCTATTAGCTACGCCAACAGAACCTCGCAGGGGACCAGTTTCAACGCCAAACTCATTCTACAGCGCGCCTATTACATTCCTCCCCGGCCTGCCATTGTTATTACATGAAGCGCGGTTAATTTTGCAGCCAATAGTAAACAACAGTTGATAAGGCAACTTCGGGATCGATACTGCGCCAACGAACTGCGAGTTACTTCTTTCAATTCCAAGTTTAATAGCGGCGCGGCTTTTCTGGACAATCCATTCTCTGAGAAAGCAGGCGATGATGGAAACTGAACAGAAAATACAAAAATAATGGGAGACTAATAGAAAAATTAATCACTATTGAATTCTACGTAAACGTTACGTCACCCCCTTCATTCCATACTGAGGATGAAAATAGCTTTGGCAGCATGAATGGGGTTAAGAGACTGAAATTTTAATATGTAAAAATCTCGTACTCAAAGTGTGACAAACATCCTGATATGACTAGAATCCAGACGTTTCTACGCCAAAAACTGACAGAGTATTCTAAGTCTCACCATTTATTGGAGTAAGTTCTCACTTTAAATAAAAATAGTCCTTGGCCTGCGTACAGACAAATTTATTTATCCAATAAACAACGTTTCGGTGTATATTCACACTTTCTTCAGATTTTTCTTTCAAGTTATTATAAAATAAAAACATAGGTACAACTCAGTCTTGCTTTGGAACACGGTTTGGAATAAAGTTTAATGTGTTGCCTCGGAATCCTTTCTAAGATTATTGTGCTTTTAACTCAATATGTTAAGTGTTATCTATGTTTGGATATTACAGTAACTTGAAAGAAAAACCTGAAGAAGGGGTGAATATCACCGAAACGTCGTTTATTTTTAGATTAGATAAATAAAAGCCAATAACTATTTTTATTAATTTACAACATACGTTAAATTAGTACTTTCTTGTTAGCCAAATTTGAGATTTAAAGAGACGTTTTGGACAATAAATTAGATATTTGAATATATTGCAATGAATAATTATCACTTGAAATAATTCAATACTCAAGTAAGTATTATTGTAAGATGTATAAAAATAGTAGCAATGAGTATTTTTTGCGCATCATTTCAAATAAAAGATTTATAACGATAATTTTTGGTATTTTTGAACTATACTAGGCACCTCCGCGCATCATCACAGTCGGGAATCTTGTTTGACTTTTAAAAACTGCATTCATAGTTTTAAAACTGGTCGGAAAGGAGTAGATAGTATTACTTCAGTTTAATTAATTGACAACTGTGGATGACAAATACATATGAATAATCAACCACCAGTATACCAGAATTATAAACGTTTATTAAATAAATGAAACGATTTGACCTTCCTTATTGACCTTGTCAATGAACCCTGACAAGGACCACAATGGATGGTCAAAACGTCTACTTTCTGTTAAAAAAATTTAAAAAATTTGTGAATAAGTCTGTTGTAAGTGTCGTTAATCCTTTATGTGTAACAGATTTTATGTTGGACTTGATTATATACACAAGTCTGTTTTTCTATGTGTGAGAATAATCCATGGAATCCTAGAGTGAGTGGATCCAAGCAGCGCTGGACCTTCAAAATGGTAGTTGAAACTTTCTCCTGTAATTGTGTTGTCACGCAGGCGTGTGTAAATAAAATATTTTTAAAATAATTTCTGAGAAATTAATTTCTAACCATCAAATGCATTTTAAGTGATTGTCTTAAAATCCTCATTAAAAATATTGTATTGCAATCAAGCAAGCTGGAAATCTAAGGACATTGTAAATTCAAGTCAAAATGAAGAATATACAACTGAGAATACAGTTACTTTCCAAAATTTATTTACAATTAATTGTAACAAGTTATTTTGCATGGCACATTGGAATAGTCCGATTACATGCCAGCGAGTGTATTGCAGCTTCATACGTTATTGCTGTCAACGGGTTTCGGCCAAACAGTAGTACAATAAATTGACGACAAAGTCCCGTGGAGGCGGAGTGGAAGGTGGCTGGTTATTAGTGGTGATCGTGTCTCCCTGTGACGACAAGGCGCTCAATCAACGAGAACAGCGCGCGTCAGCCGTGCCGTGCCCCTGACAAATTGCAGCCCCGCCTCGCCCTGATATCGACAGCGAAAGGCGATTTCAAGTCGGAAAATCGAGCCGGTCGGCTAATTACACCCTTAACACGTTCTCTGGAAAGGAAAAACGGCGACAAGAACTTATCGCCAGAAGAAAAAATATATAAACTTCCCAGGCCGAGTCAAGAAGGTTTGACAGAGGTTTGCAAACAATGTTGGTTGCTTGTTGCCAATTTCACACCATCAAAAATGAAAAAAATATGACTCAACTACAATACCACTTCTGTAAATTACTTTTGTCTCAGACAATGATTAATTTCCCTGCGTCCTGTGGTGTAGTACTATCATAAGCTTTACCTCATAAATTTTATTTGCAAACGATAATGTGATTGACGTATTTTAGTTTTTAAATTATCATGTACTTCTGATGAGTCCCGTTTTTATTTTATTTTTGGAGTATAATTTACATAGTTCAGTAACCGTGAGACAGATATTATTTCACTAATGATCCCTTTTAGATTTACTTGCATACACGTTTCAATGACCGAAATAAAAGTTTTTTATCTTTCAATGTGCTCGACGCAGATTTCAACGCGGTGAAGGAACTTGCGTGAAACCCGGTGAGTTTCCGCAGCCAGCCTGAGTTGTTTACTCCTCGACTGCTTTAGGTGACCAAAACAACATCGAAATTGAAGTTTGCGCACCTTCACATTAAGTACTTTTGTTTTTATTTTGGACTGCCGTAAATTACACGTTCTCTCTGGGGCCCGCTTGCTACACGACTTTTGTCTCGGCGATGGCTACAAAGAGACTACCTTTTGTTGCCATCCTCTTAATTAAACTCAGCCGCGCTTCCTACGCTCACAACTTTTTCCATTGTTTGTTGTCAAATAAAATTCTCCCGTGGGTATTGCCAGTGCATTAATGTTAGCCACACATCACTCTGGTATATTGGCACTGCGAGGCAAATTATTCTGTCTCAAGCTACGGATTTAGATTAATTAATGATCAGATACGTCAAACTGAGGTCAAATGTTTTGAATAGTATTAAGTAACATTGATTTATCAACTAATAAATGGTGTTATGCAAAGCAATGAAACATTTCAACTTAATATATTTAAAATTTTCTCTTTTAGATTGAAATTACCTGATCAGTTTATTGATCTGCAGCTTTTGGCTGTCGTATAGGAATCCCATGTTGGAACGTGAAAAATACTCCATATATTTGATATTTTTGCTTAAATTGAATAGTAATAAACCGGACTGCACTGAATTTAATTTATTCTTGTAATACAGTACCTGATTAATAATTTATTGGTGTGACAGGCTACATGATGGTGATCCAATGAATGTGAATTTCTTCTCAATATTATAGGATAGTAATTTGAAACGGGAATGCAGAGGGGAGAGGAATACAGCCAATGTTTAGCTAGTGCCCGCGGGCTACAGTTTAAGTACCCTACTCAGACAAGAAAGGAAAACACTGGAAGGTCGGGCTCTTGGGTACTTGTCTCACGCCCTTCCGAATGACGGGAGAGAGGTTTGCAGTGGTGACTCAACAATCCCTTCTATGTGCCTCGACTAGCTTAGGAAACCTCTGGTTGACTGTTGCAACAGAATCAGCAGACCTCTCCTACCGTAAGCCTATGATCTGTGACTCCGAAGCATACACCTTTCAAAAACGACGAGGTACCTCGACTTATGAGAATATTAAAAGCCAGTTAAATAAGGAGATTATACCGAAGATAGGACCCATCATCACGTCATGTAGTTGATTAGCGTGTTGAATGTTGCTGAGGAAAGCTCTACATCGAGTCATATGTTTCATTGATATTATTGAAAATGATAATTACTTCTAAGAGTGGCATTTCCACATTGTTAAAATATTTTATAAATAAATATCGATGTTTGCGTTTACATTGTGATTTATTAAAAATAATAGGTAAAAATATTTGAAAATAATAATTAAATGCTTGTACAATGATAAATAAAAATACCACTTTTACAGACAGTCCAGAAGTTTCGTCGTAAAATTCAGAGCTATATCAGCTAAAATTATATTTTCGACTTTTAAATATTTTATCAAATGTTATAATGTGTTATTATATTCTGTAGAAGAGCATTAGACTAAATAATATGCTTCTCCAATTGAATCCACAAATAGTAAATTAATTAACTTCTAGTATTCAACGAAATAAAAGAAATAAATTAAGGACCTGTTTTAGAGGCACAATTCCTGTATATATTAAAAATATACGTTTCGTCACCTCATTAGTGTCTTCTTAAGATGTTAAATTTTTAAATGTGAATGAAAAATTTCAAATATATAATAACCCGAGATTGATCGTCTCCAAGGGCAGCTTCAAACGAAATGAGGTGATAAAACGCCGTTAAATAAAATCTGTGTCTGTAAAATTGGTCATTAGTTCATTTAATTGAATTCAGAACCTTTCATTATACTTCTGTTTGTTGATAATTAATCGACTCCACAGTGAGGTAGTGAGTCATAATAGAAAAATTACAGTGTCAGATATTACAGGGATCAATTGTAATATTTCGTGACCCATGGTAATTTCGCAATTCAATTATATTTAATGGATAAACATTTCAGTAATTCAATGGTACGTAAAATATTACCCGCTTCAGTAAATAAGTCTGGCGCAAACTTTTTGATAAATAAACGAAAATCATTAATACTTCGAACCACTAGCGAAGTCTACATTTATTAATATTTTATTCTATTTCAACATCGACCCCTTCCTTGTTGGGAAAACCGTGTATTATCATACCTCTGTCGTTAGCTGGTAGTTTAGTTCAAAATACGATTAATATGTAATTTCATGGTTATGGAGGTGTTGGTGGTTCAAGGCTATAAAGGAGAAAGCAACAAACAGAAAGTGCTGTAGAAGCAATGATAGAAAAAAAATGAAAATCATGCACTATTCAGAGCAAAACAGGAAGTCATAATGTATCATACACACTTTTAGCGTCGGATTGACTTTTCTTGACCTTTCCGTTTCTACAATACTAACTTTAAGGGCAGATAAAATAAATTTTTATTTCGTTAGCTGTTGTAACTAATAATTAGCAAATAACCTATCACAGAAACTAAGTTACTGTACCAATTCGATCGGTACCTCCCTCGACGCAATTCATGCCACCTGACGGATAATCTGCGGTACATATAGTCTCTAGTGGATCTTCGTTTCTAATTTAGGAGTCATCAGTATCCATCCCCGCCAAGCGGGATATTTATTTATGCAATGTGTATCGAACTCAAGACGCTTGCTTACAACTATACGCTACTAGCGTTGCCGTTCCACGCTGCATGTGGAAACCAGTTTCTGGGCCAATGGAAGTTGAGTCTGCAGGCGTCCCGTATCCGCTTGCCGTTATATGGTGAAGCAGAAATGACGAACATTTATTTTCTTGGCTCTTACAATATCCAATTGTTTGGACTAAGAGTAATCTGTTTTCTCAAATAAAGTCTTAAATTATTCATTATTACAAACTGTTTAAACGCAAGTAGCTTTGTTATATTTATAGAAAACCATGGTAATAAATTCTAGCTCCCTCCCAAGAAATATGGAGCGTGGAAACATCTACTGCTACATTCTAAACATTCTAAAAAGGGTCTATCACAATTACTTCATATCATTACAAAATCGTGTACAACATTCTTGCGTTAAATTTAAGAGATGATTATGTGTACTAGTTTCAAAATACTATGTTTCCTTATGTACTTGGGAATTGACGGAAAGGTTTTAACTACAGTTAACGCAGGAGACTTATGGTCTTCCGCCATGGTTATTTGCAAGACGTATTACCACAGAATGGGTTTGCATAGAGCTTCGATCTCTCGGAACCTAGTAATCTGGCCACGGCCTCATTTCATCGGCTTCCACGACGGATAAAAAGTAATGAGCTACTTTGTATGTAACATATTTTAAGAAACATTGCTCGTTTCACCTAGCCACAGGCTGAAACCCTGTTTACCTGCAAGGATGTTTGGAGATTTTACGACCACTGATGAAGTTTTAAGTACGTTTTACGGTCTTACGCAGACACTAACACGCTTACTGCAAACTAAAACGTATTCATGTTTTGAGTAAAGTACATTTGCGAGACAGGGACTTGATATGGGGCTTTAGCTCTCACGTACATTACGTCCATCGTAATTAATGACTCGTCTCTTGCACTTTACTTGCAAGAACAGCGAGATGTAATACGTATTACCATACTTCTAATTACGCTATGACTAGAAATATGTATTTCAAAGTAGTCCTGTAAAATAAAAAGATACTTTAAGCAACAAACTATTTCGATTCAGTTATGTAAATAGACGAAACATAATAAAGTAATGCAACATTTAAACACGAAAAAAGCTGAAACTCACCATTTCTTGCGTTAACAGATGCCTAAAAGTTTAAAAATGTGAACAGATAAGTCCATGGTTTTAATATTTGTGATCAAAGTATCGCTTTGTTCCAATAATTTTATTCATGAACTAGTTTATACATATTTCATTCTCCGTTCATTTCAGATTTTGTACTCAACTTGAGGTATTCATCGAAAAGTAATCTCCTTTTCTTATAAAACTAGTTTTAAGAAACGTATTTATAATTACTGTTATTAAAAATGTCCTTAATTTTTTATGAGTAAGAGGCTGCTTGAGACTACTCCCCCTTAATAGTATAAGAAGGGAATTGAAAGGGGGGGATGTGAAAGGTATAGTAGGTAGTCAAGAGTTGAATAGGGCCCCCGGGATATAGTTCATGGATCCTATCGAGATTTTCACCTAAAAATATACAGAACCCTAAAAAATCTGCATCAGGTAGGTCGGGCTTTTGGGTACTGTTCCGAATGACGGGAAAGGAGTCCTTACTTCTACACAACATTATTACAATATGCCCCAATGCGAAATATATGTGAGTTCTTAAAGGAATTTTTTTTAAAACAAATATTTTTGGTATAATACGTATAACTGATACGATAAAAGCGGTATTATGATTGAGAAGATGCATTCTAATATTCTGTTATGTCTATGGCAAAAGGATTATATGTAATTATAAAAGAGATCATTCACCTTCCGACTTAAGTAGGTTTAAAAAGAAGCCCCGCAGAAACGATTTTTCAAAAAACATTTACTACTTAAATAATCAAAAACATACTACTTAGTATATATTATCTATTTATATACATAAAAATTAAATAACTATTTTACAAACGCTTTAACTAATTTTATTCACCTCAACGACGACTCGGTTCATTTTCGCTCTCCCATCAAGTTGTTTATGTTGTTTCTGCGGAATCAGAATTTAACCTATTTCAAATTTTCTTCAACTAATTATACAATTTAGTTTTCAAACAAAATATATTCAATTTAAAACAAATCATTTCGTGTAGAAAAACCGTATAATATTTCAAATAAAAATTTATATACAATTTGTACTTTTTTATAAATATATATTAAATTTCGTAAGTGACAATAATATATCAACCAAAAGACAATTAACTCATTTTGAGGGAGAAAGTTTGTAATAGACGAAATTCTGTTACAGTAGTACTACCTCATGAAAGTCCAAAAATTGAATATCATTAAATTGAATAAAGTTGCAGCGCAGTAGGACCCCACCCTAATTTCAGTCACATGTCTTTGATTTTAAACTATTAAAAATCATCAAGAATATCCTAGCACGAAGACAAAAAGACAAGATGTTGGAATTTCCGGGCGCCAGGGAGCCTGGTTGAAAACGTCTGTAACTTAAAGCGATTTGGCTTATTTTGCTGAAGGAACGTTCAACCTTCAAATTTCCACAAGGACACTATTCTCTTTGTCAGGAAAAAATTTCCACGCTGAACGAAGGACGCATAAGGATTGGCGAACACACGTCACGTGTGGTAGCGCTTTCCCTTGGAGATGGGAACGATAAGAGTGAGAAAACTAAAAATTAGCAGTGTGGAACGAGACGTTGAAAGGTGGGATGAAGCTAGAGAGTGGATCAAGACGTTGATTGAATTATATTTAACTTTTATTTTCTGTTCATTTTTTATAATTAAATAACTAATATAAAATTTTTACTTCTTAGATTGTTTTGCCACATTTTATATAGCCCTTCACACTATTTCTTTCTTCCTTTTCTCTGAAGCCCGTACAGGATCTTGGCCTACAGTGTCGACAGAGGACGGTTATCTTTCATGGCATATTTTGATTGATCGTGATACGTGATCGGTGTATCGATTATCTAGCAGAATTATCTCCTGTCTGCGTGACCATACTGACACAATCATCCAAGCCCTTGCCAGGATTCTAATCCGGGACCTCTGTGTTCTGAGGCAGCGACGGTAGCCACTAGACCACAGGAGTTCGGCACTATATTTTACACATAAGTATTTAATGATGATCAAGATAACATTAACGTTCTCTTAATTTCAATTTCAATTAAATTCAGTATATTTCCGTACGTTGGTATGGTTGAATATAAAATAAATAATAGCCATAAAATAGTAAAATTATTAAATAAAAGAAAATTTTAAAATTTCTATTTCTGCAATATATATATATATATATATATATATATAGAGGGAGAGAAAGAGAGAGAGAGATAGAAGAGAAGGGAGAGAGAGACTGGTATTTTATTAGTTTTCAGTGTTCTAAAATACTGTAGAAAGTTAATTAAGTGTATATAAAAGTTTTTTTCCCCAAACATATTGTCCGTGAGGCATTATTGTAACATGGATCCTCTTCTTGGTCCCATATTTGAAAAAGAGTAATGTCACCGTATCTCTTTAAGTGCAGTCTAATTTGTGTTTCCGACTTGATTACACTGGAACTCTAAGCCATCAGATATTCTGTTTGGCGTTGGCATGTGGGAAACATGGACAGACAATCCATTTTCTAGCAAATGCGTTGGCAGACTCGATTCCACAGAACAGCTAAGTATCAAATACTTAATGAAGGTACAGAAAACTTCACAGTTATTACCAGACTCAGTACTCATTGATAAATGATTCTATAACGCTTCACACAACATTTACATACAACGCAATATAGCCGAAATTTGTATAAATAATTAACTTTGGTAGTGAAAATGTTAGACACAAGCTGTTTGAAGATAAAGTGCCATAATTCATTAGGAAATTTGTTAAATGAAAAAGATGGATCTTATCCACATAGAATGTCACCAGCGTGTAACGATAAAACACATTTACTTGGAATTTAGCGGTACGAAATCAAAGTTAAGTTACGTAAGGGTTACAGACAGGGGCAATAAAAGTCAGATAGAACGGCGCTACTGGTTATTTTTCTCACGTACCGTGAAATTTAACGACATCGGGTGGTAAGCTGGTTGGTGTTTTTCCCCAAAATCGTCGGTGAGTGGGGCAAATTGTTCCAGCAAGGACAGAATAATTTTGATTGGACACTATCGAGCCCCGCCACCGACAAAACACGAAATAAGGGACGGGGAAAAATTATTTTTTAAAAAAACCGGGAGAATGAATGTTTGAGATAAGGTGTTGAACATTAAGGACGTGGAAGTGCTAATGCTTTGCACATTCAAGAGATGATGATTTGATGATTAAGAACGTAAGGGTCCGAAGCAACGAGGAAGCTTCAGCTGGAAGTTCCAGGCAAGCTGAGACGATTTCCTGGTACTACCAGTTACGAGTAGGATTATTGTTAGTTATTCGGCTCTATGAGAAGGCCAATTAGACGATCGTTAGTATAGAGATATTGGATGTAGTTGTAAGAAATTTACTTTCTATAATTATTGTATAATATATATAGTGCTTATTATGAAAAAATTGTCGGCTTATAACTTTAATGTGAGCAAATTGTAATATATATGTAAAACTGTTAAATATAGAGTAATGGAATTTCATTCTGATAACAATTCTGTTAAGGATAGTGAATAAGAGTATGCGAGTTCTAGAAACCGGGAGAAAATGTAATACCATGATCGGAGAAGAAACCTTTGAATATAATGGTAACTTGGAGATATTAGAAAAATACAATCCAAGAATATAAAAACTATACGGAAATTTTTACTTCAGATAAATACTTTATTCTATACATACTGTATCACATATATGTGCATAACTTTAAAGGAGGGATAAAGAGGGACAAATCAAATAGTTTCCCCCTCTGCACTTTTGTCAAAGGCTCTTCGTTATTGCGAAATTTGAGAAAATAAAACAGAAATAGAATTCAAAAAACGTGCCTCCCTCCTCATCACTTCCATCATACGAATCACACCAGGGGCAAGAAGAATCATGCAACTAAATAAAACATCTTCACAATATCAGACCACACTTTACCAAAAAAGTCAGGTGTAAGTTGTTTTGGTAGCGGCTATGGAACAGACCCTCGCGTGAAGATGTGACCTCGTCAGAAAGAAAATTTTTGGGTTGTCCGCTTGTTGCAGGAGAAACCTTTGACATAATTGCGTCCTGCGTCGATGATCAGAGGCAATATTTTTGAGTACTATTCCTCAGTTTTATTTTCTCAAATGTTGCTATAATGAAGCGTCTCTGTCAATTATACCAAAAGAGAAAAATGTTTGTATTGACTCGATCTATCGACTCTTTAAGTTTGATCATTTACTTCTTTTACACCATATATATACATCTATACACCGAATACAGAATACTAAATGGCCTCTCACAAAAACACTAATAGTTTATTATTGGACATAAATTTAATTTCATGACAATTAAAGTTTCATTTATTCTATTGAATTGAAGCTTGTTTTTTTGTAAAATCGTTTCTTTGGAGAAAAAGTCAACAGGCACAAAGATCTTTCGAGGAAATTTCAACTAGAATATTTTCGTCGGCATAAACGTGCATTGGGAAAGTGTTTGTCCGGCAGACATATTTTTATACTGGTTAATTAATTTCATCTGAAGTCCTCCATCGAAATTGGACCTCTTGTATTCAGTTGGCCATTTCCAGCTTATACCTCTTACCTACAAGTCACTTTATCGTACAACTTTTTCTTAGAAACTATTGTTACTTTACGGAATAAATGATTTTATAATAAGTGAAATGAAGCTAATAATAACCTAATCGTTAACCACTGACTTTCAACCTTAATCGACGTGGTCTGTTCCAACTTTCGTTAGTATTTGATCCTTCGTCAGTCCGCTACGGGCTATAAATAGCCCCATTTATAGTACTTAGTACGGTACACACGTAAAACAGATTATGACTCATGAAGCACGAGTCTGGGGGGAACTGGAGGAAAACTGGAGAAGAAGACGCATCTGGTAATCCCGGTGAGTTAGCGGAACCCCTCGTACTGATCCTTGGGCTGCAATCTAGGGACACGAATCTGCCAATAACCTGGTCTTCCAGAGAACTTGACGACAATTGATCGATCCGTACCGACATGAGGCTAGTGCTAAGCCTTTACTTCTAGAGAAGGGTTTCCGCATTTGAAATACGTTTAATTGTAAAACTGTACGTTTCAGCTATTCACTCATTTGAGAAATAGATGTTGGCGGCATATTAAAATACACTCACAATTATTAACCGATAGCCTTACGTCGAAATTCGAATTGTGTGTTACTCCGTTATGCCTCGGCTGAACTCTACCACCGATTAATTTAGAAATCTTGTGCTTCTGGTAAAAATTAGCAAAAATAATTAAATAAAACCTTATTAAAGTGCATTCATAAATATGTTTCCTCAGTACGTAATCGTGTTCTATTGACAAAATGCTAGTAATACTTTTCTCCTCACTAGTTAATTCCCTAAGTAGATTTTATGACTTGAATGTTCTTTATATTTATTGCCGTTGTGGCGACAACTGTTTTGATTATCATTTCTTCTTCTTATAACCCTCTCGGCCGAGTCTAGACGAGAACTGTAATTATAATTAATATTACGATTCAGTGTCTCATTACCGTAATAACGGCAACTTTTTTGAGACTCGACACCCTTCTCCAGGTGCGTCTCGTCTCTAACTGCCCTATTCTGCTCGATTTTGAGCAGGCCAGCTTGGTGGCGTAAGACAATGCCGGTATTTCTCAAAGTCTGCCGCTTACGATATGTCTGAGGGACAGCTAATCCAACTTAAAACGCGGAATCGTAACTTCTTGTTCTGTTAATATTAGGTTGGGGCGAAGAATGTGGCACAACGTTCGTTATGCCCTATCTTACTTATTAAAAAGTCTTATAGTTAATCGATTGTTAACATAAAACTACAAAGAATATTGGCGACGGAGGTTGCATATCATTTTAGTAAATAAAGTCTTTGTGCTTAAAGAAAAAATTATACTCAATATTAACAACTAAAATTACACGCAATGATTAAACATTCTATTTTGGATGTCACTTCTTATATTTTAATTTTCCAACATTATTTCTCCATTATTTCCAAAATAAGCTTTACAGTACTATTATTTCATGAAAATGTCATTACTTATTTTACAGCAACATCTTGAGCATATAGTTATTTTTAGTCTGCCTCTTCAGTGCTTACTCCAAACTAAAATTTAAAAATAGCAGAGTTTTACGAGCAGCGAAACGAGGAACCACCTATTTATCACCACATATTTTCTATATATCGCAGCATAGGTGAATTACTGGAACGTAGTTATGTCAATCCATGTGGCATTAGTCGAATATTGGAGAGTTGAGTCAGGACCAATGGATTCATAAACGACTGGTCAGGAATACGTGAAACGACAATTTGAATATTGGAGTTATTGATTTGAATTGAACCTTAGAAACTCGGATTTAAATCCTTAAAATCGGAAGATAAATTGAAAAAGACACCATTATAATGTTCTGGAAGTGTAATGTTCAGTGGAGTGGATTTGCGTGGTTGGTATTCAAAAATTATGGTAAAGAGTAATGTTTTTAATAATTATTTTTTGAGAAATAAAGGGAAGTGATTTTTCCAGGAGCAGATTGTCTAGTGTCGTACATTCTGTTGGGGTTTTCAGGAAGGAACCAGGTGGGTCATAAGAAGGGAGGGAAGTTGACGGCCGCAGCGTTGCGTGCAAGCCGGCTTTACGTAAGAGTAATCCTATTGAGCAAGGCCCCTGGGCACCAATCTCGGCCTGCTCTCTCAATCACACCGACGCACCAGAACTTTCCGGAGCAGCGGGCTTAAGAGACCGCCACGTCGCTGAACTGCTGTCAAAGCGAGTGCCACCAAGATGGATGAACTGGCAGCGGACAAAGTTCGCCCGTCATCCGTCAGCCAATCGCATTACGCAGGGCTGCGCACTTTATGCGATACATAGACGCAGGAGATCCTCCAGTTCACATGCACTACAGGCTTTCAGGTTACCCGGAGCAGATTCCTTCCGTTCACCCTATTGTATCCGTTGTCCGATATATTAATTTATTGCTATAATATAACAGTACGTGGTATATTCGCAGAAACCTCCAGAACTACAGGTCAGTATTGGTTGTTCTCAAGCACAAAATTCACTCGCGCTGTAACAGGGTTTCACAACCTTATTTTTAACAGTCTTCTGATGGCCCCCGTAACACAAGCTGGGTGCTTGGCCATGCCCGCCTACTTATTTGTCTTTGCCCAGTATATTATTTAATTAGACACTTATGTAATTTCATGTGATTTGAGCTTCTAAGAACGATTTTTCAAAGTCTTCTTAACTGTGGTGATTCATGACCCTTACAGTCGGGTAAAGCAAAAATAATTTAGTTTTGTTATTTACGTATACAGGACGGAAGACGAGAATGGCTTGGTGGGGCCGAGTAGGCGGGAAAACGTCACCGTCTGCAACATTGTTGGCTGTGACATTGTTGATGGCCTGGACGAGATTAGATTGGAGAGTTGTTGCAGAGAGGCTGCCGGAGAGAGACGCTAGGGAGAGACGAAGCAGTGACAGAACAAGGCGACATGTATAAAATTTAGTTTCTGCACATTTAAGAAAGAAGATTCATTTGGTGGGAGTATAGAAAATAAAAAGACAACATTTGATCTGAAGGAGAGGCACTAGAGAATCTTAATATGAAGAAGACGTGACCCAGCAAAGGAACAACCGGCATACGAACAGAAACGAAGAACGACGTCATCAGGCGTTAACAACCGGTAACGGCAATTTACCTCGGTTTTTCCACACAAACCATTCTCGTCTGATTCGCGAATTTAATTTTCAACTATATCGTTCGTCACCCGCGTTCCCGGGAGCAGCCATTTAAGAAGCTGCGTAGAGTATTATTTTTGCTTTTACCGACTGAGCTAATGATTAAATTGATATCGTAAAATTATATGTTTTCCATTATAACTTCATTTGAGTTATATTTCTATTCAAATTAAATTCATTATTATTATTATTATTCGTTTGATTGTACAACAATATTTTTGATGGTGTAACCAACGAACACCACATAACAAAGGGATATATGTGTAATGAAACTATGTGAATCTCTTCTTATTTTCCATTTGTACATATCCACCATGGTACCAATACAAGTATTATTTTCTTCAACTTCTACTTTTAGTTACAGAGCTACCTCACTGTGACGTCACACACTCATTCAGCTACAATCACGATCCGTTTACACGATGCACATCCAACACGAAAGATAACCTCTAATCTCAAAATTTTGTTTTAAACGAAACCACGATAAATCGGTAAGAGTTACTTCTATTTTTATAAATTATTTACTTCTATAAATTAACCTATTATATGAACTAGATCTTAATATCATCATCGCAATAAATACCGAGCATAATATTTTGCTTCTATTATACCTATAACTTTTAATTCGATAGATTATTAACCCATTTCATGAACTGAAACTTAATATTTCAAACCAAAATACGAGCACAATAATGATTTAAATTAATATTTCGTATTTATTATCATCATCCTTCCATGTGTTCATATTATGGTTTGAAATTACATTTAATTTATAAAGGTATAAGAAACACTAACTAACTTCTTTGAATTGAGGTGTACTCTGTACCGTGGTTTCTTTGACGAAGCTAAAACCCAGCGTTCCCAATATGTATAGAGCGCTTCACTCAGGGCTATTAAATATATAGCGATGTACATGTTTATTAAAAAATTAAATTATTCCATAAATAATGCCTAATAATATCTTTTTTAGATGAAAAAATTGGGTTTTAGGAAGAAATAACTAGGAGATTATTAAAAAACATGTTCTTCGCATTATAATTGTTCAATTCGTCCTCTATGGGCCCGTGACAACAATGCAATCTTTGACAATCCATCTTCCAGTTGTCTCACCGTTTATCCAGCATAATTTCAACTCACTCGCCCAGAACTTTAATTGTATCGTATTGGATTTTCATGTTAGCGTTATGCCTTTTAAATGGTCCTTGTTAGAAGAAAATATACAAGGACCTCAAAAATATCGTGTAGTGCCTTATAAATTATAATAATATTAAATGAAAAATCTATTTATTTCAGTTAAACGAAACTCATATTATGTGATATATTTACACTACAATTACATATTTATAATTTTAGTACTTTATTGTACTTCATATTTAAGATCACTCTTGATCAAATTTTAACCATATACGTTTACTGAAATATATATTTTAATTATGTATAATTTTTTTCGGGAAGCCTTTTTAAAATTTATAAGAGTTGAGTACAAAGTGCGGGTCTTTATCAAGCAAACTGTACCAACTAATTTTCCTGCAGTAAGTCAGACAAATTAACCTCGCATTTATTTCTGACCAGCGGGATACCCACCAAAAGCCATGAAAATGGAGCAGCCTTGTCTGCTCTTTCCGAGAAATTTGGTAGCCTCGCAACAGGTTTATTTTCCCAGAACGACAGAATCCCAACAAACACAATGAAATTCCAACACAGGTCAAGCGATAAAAGATAAAACCTACTAACGCGAATTTCTGCTAGCTTTACCCAGATGCCTCATCACAAAATATAGTGTTCTCCATTGTTTGGATACCACATAATTTATTTGTTGATCCCAATTTCACAGTTACTTGATGATAATTCATAAGTGTTCTCTGTTAATGAACGATATGGGATACGTTCTCCAAGAGCGTGTGAAGCTAACTTCTTTGCAGAATTAACTTCCTTGCTATTAGTTTTCCGCCCACGTTTCTAAACTCCTTTTAACCTTATAACTCTGATATCTTATTCAGACTTTATTTTACAGTATATTATATAAAGAAATAGACGAATTGGAAATAAAATAAAAGCAATTTATTTATTTAATTTAGAAAGTAACAACGTTTCGTTACATATTCGAACATTCTTTGAGTTTTCTTCCTGTAGAGCAGATATTTACAGATAACCACATTATACTGCTAGTATTAGTATTCAGACAATAAATCACTAAAATTGTATCTAAACTTATGTCTACACTACCAGTAAAATACTTCAAGTAAAATAAATTTATTTTAATGGTAGGAGATAGAGATGGACGATTTGATCGAGATATGATACAGCGGAGCGAGTGATCATTGATTCAGAAGAAAAGAATGGTAGCTTTTTTGCTTTACTCGCTCATGTGTTCCGAGAACTACCGATGTTTGAAATAACTCAAACATGGATCAGATCGCGCGGACCGAGATCCCAGAACTACTTGCTCTTTGAATCACTCAATGATGAATCACAATCTTTCTCTCTCTTTCTGAATATGTTATCGCGGGAAAACTTTTTGGCAACAATTAAATTAAGTGGCATATTCACAAAATGTTGGCACGGAACGTAAATATAATTTTTTCTTATCTGAATGACCAGAGTATAATCGTATAAACCACATTCCTTTAATATATTGTTCCACGTATTCTCACTAAGTCTTGTCCCATACTTTTCAATTTAACGTCTGCAGATCGCTTCACTCTATACTATACTTTTAGTTAAATTACTAACTTACTTAATTTTCTTACATCGCCATATAATTTGGATTATTTCTTTAGTTACAAGAATTAATCATACTATTAACACAAAGGTCCCCTTTACAAGATCGGTTCAAAAAATTATTGGGAGAGAATAAAAATATTGCTTAATATAGCCAAAATAAATTTTAAAATAGCGTCTTTTTATGACTGATGACTCAGTATACATTTTTGTATTTTTCGAAACGCTTAAACATTATACTATTTTTTATTGAGTGACAAGCTACATGAGGGTAATCCACGTGGTCGAAACTCCCTTTTAATAACATAGAAAGGCATTTGACATGGCGGATGTGGGAGGGAGAGCAATTAACAATTAGAATACAATCATATATATGAATATTTCCAGTAATTTGTTCCTCTTTACAAAAATTTGAATCCATGCAAGACCACCCGATACCAAAATTATTAAAATAAAGCACCTAAGTCATTTATTTTTATAATTATATATATGTAAATTTCGTTACTGAATTACATATATTTATATAATGAGTGGCGAATCATCTATAATATCTAGCTGTTTGTACAAAGAGAATGGCTCCAATTCGATCACGAAATAGAACGGTTTTACGAGAATTTATGTATGTTCATAAATATAGAGCTTTTCAAAGTCCAGCTGGATTGGGAACCTTATGTGGACGCACAAATTAAAATTGACATTGTCGTCTCTGTGTGTTCCTCCAAATACAAAATTCACACTACAACGAAACCAAAGTTCAGTAATTTTATGAAAGTTTGATGCAAATATTCAAATATTATTTCCAACACTTGATATTGTGAAGCGAATGCCCGCAGTTCCTCGTTAGTATAACGCTGTCGTCAGCCCGCAGTTAAAGCACTGAAAACGTCTCCACCGTCCACAGACGCCCACGCAGTCTCATTAGTTGCGGATTACCTTCGACATCTTCTCAGCAATAATTAAACTTCCTGCTGCAGAGAAGCGTCGCATATGTAAAGCAATTGTTTTCAGAGTTGCGACGCGTTAGGGCTAACATTGTTAGTTACAGCGCTTCCGTACACAGCAGTACTTTTAATTCCGATGGTTGAATATCGTAACTAGTTTCTAATTAATTTTGTAAAGTCGCTATAAGTAACGTATTGCGACATCAAATTCTCCCAATTAGGGGAAAACATTGACAAAGATTATTTTTTTAATTAAAAAAAAACAGTTGGCCATTTATATACAATGTGAAACAAAATACGTTAAATATACAACGTTTTTTTCTCAGGTACAACTACATTTGGTAGAGAAAACGTTGTATATTTAATTAGAATTCTTTTGTTTCACATTGTCTGGGAATTGCAACCTGTATTTATAAATCTTTATTTTAAACAGACGTTAGTCAAATGAATATCAAAATATTATATACATATTGTAGCAGATCCGTCGTTCCTCTGTACTCGAGGATTTCTAAATTCCTTTAGGGCGCTAGGTATTTTCATAAAAACAGCAAAAATTAATTTTAATAGTTTTAATTTCAATCAGAGCATGAAGAAAAATTATATCTGCAGGGCGTGGTCATTCTCTCGTCGTCCCGCCGACGCAACCTGCTGCTCCCATCACCCCATGACGACTCCCTACCTCTCGCCAGACCACATTGTTGGCCCAGGTTGCATCAGTTCCTCAACAATTGCAACTCGCAAGCTGGCCTACATTGTTCAATATAACTTTTCATGTTACAATATATATATATATATATATATATATATATAGATTTCAACACGAATCAATTAAAAATTTCATTAACTTTCGGATAAAATATCAAGATCTTGTTAAGGCCAGAAATATACTGCATGTAGAAGAAATCAAAAGTTTTAAGAATATTGTAAGTGTTCGAATTCTGGCATGGGCTTCGGTGTTTGTGTTGTCATCGTCGAGGAGACTGTTGGAGGATCGATACGCTGACCACGTGTCACACTAAATTCTGAATGTGTCATGCATGATGACAGTCCTCAGTTGACTCGGTAGGTCCAGGCCCTCAATGGGCTGTAGAGCCATGGAGAAAGAAGGGAAGAAGTATTAAAAAGAAGACTTTTGAGTCATAATGGAGAGATAATTTACAAAAAAAAAATTCTAAAACAATAATAGCTGCCTATTTCCCTTAAAGACTACAATTTATTGTCGTCTGGGTACCAACTGAGTCTTCAATTTTTTTAGTGTTTTATCTATACACTCACATTGCGTCGTTATTTTACAGAAGCTTTCGACATTAAGTCATCATCAGCTGTTATAAAATTGAATCAAGTATTTTAATTTCAAATCTAATGCAATTGTACAGATTATTAAGAATCTTTAATTATCTATCACCAGTTTTTTACCTTCAGTTTAGTATTCGTTACTTAAACATGTTCTTTACATTGTGACTTTTTTCAAAGAACGCACTTGTTCACAGATATACAAGTTCTAGTTTTAAAAATCTTTAATCTTTGCTTATTAAATATTTTATATTATTTTACAATACTATACCTTTTACTATTGTATGTATATACCATGATTTAATTTCATACATCTATTCTCGTAATATATTTATCTCCCATAAGTCATTTGTGCACCTAAATACAGCTTCAAACATTACCGTAGAATTTTCCTAAATTCTCTACATCCACTTTTTTATTCATAGCGTTTTATACACACCGTTTCTAAATTATTCAATCTATCTTTTGAAAATTCCTTTTGTAATATTTTAACGTTTTCCAAATTTCCTTTATACCAATTTTCCATAGATGTTGGGGAAGGTTGTACTAGATTTAGTGTGCGTTTTTAGATTGTACTTGTGATAATATATCCTTATCCTTAAATTCATACTTGTCACCCCTGGTATGTTAGATTGTAAGTTGTAAATATTTTCATAAAAGTGTCGTTCGTAAAAAACTTATCTGCTACATTCAACAAAAATCCTGATTTTATTATTTCAGCTTATCTATCTGATGCAGATTATCTATTATTTTCCCTGAAACTCGTCAGGTGAATAGCAGTTAGGATCCCTAAATTATAGCCCGGGCGTTGCTTTCCTCTCCGTCCCATAACACCCCTTTCAAGTTCCCATACTATGCTATTAAGGAGAGTTGCTATATATTATATCAGTCTCAAGTAACCTGTCACCTTTAAAAACTCCGCATCCCCTCTTTCAAATTCTCTTCCTATAATATTAATACGTAGTAGACATTAATAGAATCAACCTCATTTAGCCTGTAACGATTAAAATATTTATCTCCCCTGAATTTATACCATATACAGCCTTCTTAAGACATAACTTCATTTTTTAGAAATCAACTTCTAATTATTTAGATATTGATACTTTATTGTAAATTATCCGTCGCCATATAACGATTACGTAATATTTGGTGTACCACCTGATAATTAGCACTACGCATGCAATTTCTGCGTGAGATGTACTCCAGCAATTTAGCGAATGAGGTAATGTTCATCCTGATAAGCGTTTTAATTAGGACTGAAGCCATTCTTTACAGTTATTAAGGTAAATGTGTTTTAATTAAAGAGATCTGCTGTTTGCAGAAAAGCAGGGAATATTGTAATTCTTTCACACTTTTTCGTCACATGGTCCTCTTTGTTGTGTACATTGCTTTAACACGTGGCTCAAACGCAGTTAAAAAATAAATTTTCAAAATATTGCTGGTTTATCTAAACACATTCAACAACTCGTCATTTAATTATTTTATTCTTAGTTATATGTAATATTAATTTCTGCAATAATCATCCTATTTTACATGTAACCTGTCCTCAGTTCTAATTCTGTAACCACTTTCTAATTAATTCTCAGTCAAAATGAAGCATCTCATGTAAATTCAATTAATGTACTTTAAACAAATAGTAAAACTAATTAGTGCTTACGCAGTATATTTACCATACTGTGAAACTAATTGCGAGTATACCTATAATTTTGATTTTGTTTTATCATAGTACTTAATTTTTCATTTGATTATGAATAGGAGATTTTCACCCATAATAATTGTTCTGAGATTTCTTTAGACATTATTCTACTACTATCGTAAACGGTTCCTTTTTTTCCAATTTCGGGTTAATTTTTCCTAATAACTGGTAAAATGAAGGCTTCATTTTGATTGATTAAATATACCATCCGTTGTTTGTTTGATAATTTCTTTACATACCATTTAATTGACATGCTATTTCATTATTTTTTACATTTATCTGCTAAATATATTGGCGGCCATTTACATACTAATGCTAATGCTAGGAGATCAAACATAATATTCAAAATCTACTACAGCGATGGATCAAAATTAAATGAACTACAAACCGTTCAAATAAAAATAAGAACTATTGGGTTTGCTTGTACAATTTGTAATAGTGTTTAACTCGTTGTGTTGAAACTCTACAACTTGTCTGGCCAAGATGCATTGGTCCAGACAGTCTGGCAACGCCGTATAAACGTGTTCTGGCAATGATCCCATATCGTATGGAAAATGTAATCATAAACAGCTCCAACAAAGAAATTATATTCCGTTCAGTACCAAATTTTCTTTTTCTGATGCTAATCAAAGAAAATTTTACCCTCTAGTTAACCAAAATTACATTTCACTCATATTATTTTATAATTTAATTACTTAAAATAATTTAATGAATGTTACAACCCTTTTGTCAGTAGTTTTATTTCAAAGTTGTAACATACAACGTTTCGTCTCTCTTTTAATACTTCTTCAGGGATACTAAAAACACAAAATTACAATAGATTATATTAGGTAATATGCAAAAATTTATTTATATACAAAATATGTTTCTCACATGGCTCCAATCCATGCAGTGGTTGCTTATTAATCTGAGTTCAGACAAAACGGAATAATTTTGTAAACTACGTTTTATGATTTTCTTGTTTTTCGGAATGCGGATTCTCATTCTGTCTGCCCCACATATGAATATTTTTATATAAACAATTAATTTTATATAAAACTTTGTATTTGTCTAGAATTTCGATTTTATCTTCAAATTTTTTACAAAATTAAATTATTAATGCTTTTGTAATTAATCTTAATATCATACATTTTGAGTAATTCTATTAATTTGTTTTGTAAGCAAGATAGGTAGTGTAATTCTATGAAATTTGAAATTTTATTAGTATACTTTCTACATTATTCATTTCTAATTTTATATTATTTAGTCTGCTCTTGATATGCTTGTTCATAAATTTTGTGGGATATCCATTAATTAGGAGATTTTTATTATTATTATTACTGGTTTGGTAAAAATTCTCATTCTCTCGCCCCCCTATCATCGAAATTATACTTAAGAACGCTGAAATTTTTTTAGGTTTAGCCGCAATGCCACCGAATGTGTATACTAAAAACAATCACCTTTCACATTTTCACACTTCATTTGTTTAATGTCGAATTAATCTATAAGTAACTCACTCAGTATGTACACAATTACAATACACAGAATATATAACAACTCGGCGATCCAAAATGGAATGTCAAAACAATGACAAACTACAACGCAATGTATTGAAGCGTAAGTGAAAATCGGCAATTTGGGAGTATATGTTTTTTAAGTGGGAAATCCCAAAATAAAAGTTTAAAAAAATTGATTCTATAGCTAAGAACTACCCACGTGATCCCATAAATACATCCATCAAAGTCGGTCAGGCGGTTTATGAGTAATTACGAACGCACATACACCGGAATGTTATATATAAAGGTAAATTTATTAGCACTCAATCACGGGTCTTGAAATCCATTACTATTTACATACTAAAAACATACTGCAAATGTAAAATACGAACCTGCCTGCAAGAATTAAATTTGCTGTGATAGTCACTCTATGTGGCCAATTTAGGCACTATCGAGTAATAAGTGTTTAAAATTGGTGTAAATTGGTGCCAGTTTCGGCAATTACCGCACCGAAATTAACATACTTTGCGAATCATTTCAGCTGCAGAACCGCATGAAAATCAGTTCTGGCTCCCGAGTTCTCCAACTGTTTGTTGCGTGTTTAATTAAACGGCCGCGCCTCAAGTGGGCCCCATTAATATTGTTTGGGAGCAAACCACACGATACTACAAGGGGAGGTGGTGGATTACACAGGCTGCACGGATATTTCACCTGGAAAGGATTATTACGGACAGAAACAGCCAATGGTGAACGGTTCAGTCTCGAGTACCTCAAAGTATACTGGTTTAAAAAATATCGGAATGCTATGTAGAATCTTATTATAAAGTACACAAACATCAAATACACTGAGAAATAGTTTCTTGATTCGAATGTGGGCATAAACTGAAAAGGGTTAAACAACGGATGGGTTCAGTGATTCACTCAGGTTGCTGAAGAAAAAAAAACAAGCGTATCCGTCATCCCTATCGAACGTTACGCCCGAGATCCAACATCGACTAAATGTCTAGGAAAAAGATTTATACGTAAACCCGAATAACGGAATTATTTCTTCCTCAGTTTGTCATGACAGCGGACGACTCGTAATATCGTCTGGTGCTCCTTAGTTCGGTAATAACTTTACGTGTAAGGCAATGACAGTGACAAAGCTTCTTCCGACTATAAAATTAGTTATAAATGCTTTCTGATTAAAGTAACAGTAACATTAAATTTGAATACAATATTGCAGAAATAAATATATTATCATTTTTTTGGAACTATCAAATTCATCGTTCAGAATCTGTTCTCTGCTGCACAAATCAAAGAATCAGAAATCATGACTGTTCGTTTATTAAACATTCTTAGTTCTACAATGGCGTATATCATATCTATAACAATCGGTGGATACTCCGGAGTTGCAATCCTCTCAACTGTAAATACTTCCTGAATACTACAATAAATATAAGAACCATAAACCTCTCGCACATTGTTTACTTATATTATTACTATTTATTAACTACTATTGGGAATATTCCTATGCTATTAAAGGGGATTTTCCTTTTTTCAGGATCACACTCATGTGACCTGTTAACCCCCCCAAAAAATATATTCCCGGTAGCCGTGATAACACTTAACTATATTATTATAGTCTCTTTAAAGTTTCTGACCTGGAAAAAATTTAAGAATTTTTTTATTATTACTGATTCCAATTTACAATGACTAGAAAAAGCATCGCCAATAACAAAAAAGAAAAAATAATGTAAAATACGAAAATGTCCACTGGCAGTTTTCTTAGCCTAAATTTAAAATGAACAGCGCTATTGGGAAAAATAGTCAGAAAGGTATTTTAGTCGTGCTGTGTTCACCTGGAATTGATAACATTCCAGTGGTTGATAAGATCATCAGGTGTAAAAGCAATCTCATGGCTGTTCAGGATGTTTAGCGAAATCTACGAAGCAGGACGAATACCAGGATATTTTAGTAAAAACATAATTATACCCACACGTAAGAAGACTGGGGCTGAAAGAAGCGAAGAGTACAGAATAATTAGTTTAGTATCTCATTCATGCAAAATTTTAACGATAAATAGATTAATAGGAGATCATTTCGTTGTAAGGAAAAATATAGGGACAAGAGAAGAAATATTGATTTTGCGTTTAATTTTAGAAGACAGGAAAGAGAAAACAGGTCTACGTTGATGGTATTTGTAGATTTAGAGAAAGCCTTTGATAATGTGAACTGGAAAACACTTATAAGGAATTTAAAGAGGATTGGAATAAAATATGTAGAAAGAAGGCTTATCCATAACCTCTACCGAAGTAATTAGAATTGAAGAAGAAGAAACGAAAGCAGAGATCAAAGAATGGGTAATATAACGATGCAATCTGTTGCCCACAGATTAGGCGAAGAAAAAAATTAAAACAATATAAATAAAAGGAATAAAATTACAAGGAGAGGAAATAAAAACCCTAGGTTTGCCGATGATATTGTAGTAATGTAATAAATGTCATGAACGTGGTCCAGCACGACTAATAGAGGGAAAACAGGTAATGGAGTGTAGTATTGGAAACAGTGCAATAACAAAGGGTGTTCGACTGGGAATGAATAGTTTTGAAGGAAGCTAAGGAATTCTGCTACTTGGGCAGTATAATAAGTAGGGATGGTAGGAGTAAAGTAGATATAAAGAGTAGGATTACTCAGGCAAGGAAGGCTTTCACAAATAAGAGAAATTTCCTTATGGGTAATATAGTTGTAATATAAATGCTCGTAAGGAGTGTAGCATTATATAGGATGCGAAACATGGACGATAGGAGTTGCAGAAAGGAAACTAATAGAAACCTTTGAAATGTGGTGCTATATGAGAATGCTGAAAATCAGATGGGTGGATAGAATCTCAAACGAGGAAGTTATAAGTAGAATAGGGGAAGAGAGAACAATATGGAGGACATTGACCAAGAGAAGGGATAGATTAATAGGCCACGTTTTGAGACATGAGGGTCTTGTAAAATTAGCATTAGAGGGAAGTGTATGGGGTAATAACAGAAGAGGGAGGTCAAGGATGGCATGTGTTAAGCATATTAAGGATGTGGTAGTTATGCGGAAATGTAAAAGCTTGCAAATTATAGGTAATCATAGAGGGAAATAAAAATACTTACACAAGATAGGTTAGCATGGAGGGTTGCATCAGACCAGTTCAACTTAGAAATTAAATTATTCCAAAGCCTGTGAGTTGCCCATTTTCTTGAAGTTGAAAAGGGTGAACGGTTGAGAGAAGTGAACTCGGGCAGGAGTTTTGTGTGATATTCATTTAACTTTTTATTCCCTATTCAATTTTTTATATCGGATTTTCTCTGAACCTAGTTACATATTTCTCTTTCACAACCTCATGCGCTTCAGGTTTTGATGTAAGTTCATTGCCAATAAATAGCACCACAGCCTTCAAACTGCCTTAGACGGATCTTTGATCAATCGCCACTCATCTGGCCAGTTTAGACACTTAAGAGTTACTATAACGGATAAAATGTCATCCCAAAACACAATACCAATTTTTGTTTGATAAGTACCTATTCCTAGATTCCATCCTTTGAATCTGGAAGTTAAAAACTTCAGCTTCCTGTTTAGACATGTTGAAATCCCGAATCAGACTATTAAGGTATTTTTGATTAAGAATTATAGTTCTGATAAATTGCTGCCCTCTTTATTTATAGGATCATTTTTATTATCTTCTAAATAATTCTCAGTTTGATCTAGGTCAGATTCAGAGTTATAGATTAAGGTCCTACTGGCGATATATTTTGTATTATAAGTGAATCAAAAATTGAACAAATGTTAGAAAATATGAATAAGATTCATGATAGGATAAAATTTACCTATGAATTAGAGAAAGATAAACAATTAAATTTCTTAGATGTAACGATAATGAGGGTAGAAAACAAACTAAAATTTAAATGGTATAAAAAAGAGGAATGTGCAAATGTATTGTTAAATTACAAATCTAATCATCCATTTAAATATAAGAATAATATGGTAAAAAACTTTCTATATAAAGCAATAAAATTAACAGACAAAGATTACATTAAAGAGATTAAGAATAAATGCTTTAAAATATTAATAGAAAATTGGTACCCAATAAATTATATTCATAAAATTTGGTATAGTTATATGAATGACAAATTTAATACAATAGAGAATATTGATATAATAAAATATAATGATAATCTAGGAATAAGCAATGTACATATAAATAAGGAACAAACAGAATTAAGTGATACGAAATCACAAAGAAAAATAGGGTTGTATAAATATTTTCAATCCTGTAAAATAGCGAATCAAAATGAAGATATAGAAAAACAGGATAATTGTAACAACAATGTAATTACAAGTAAAAATAAGTATAGCTATTATAGTATTAGTTATATAAACGGACTATCTGAGAAATTAGCAGGTTTATTAAAAAATAATGGTTTCAATGAAGTGAAATTAGCGATGAAACCTATAAATAAAATAAATAACCATTTAGATAATATGAAAGACAAGGTAAATAAATTAGACATAAGAGACTGTATATACAAGATTAACTGTAAAAATTGTAATCTAAGTTATATAGGTATGACTGGCACGAATATGCAAAAAAGAATATACAATCATAAGAGTAATGCCAAATTAGGCTCTAAAACTAATACAGCATTATCAGAACATCTGAAAGAACTAGGGCACGTAGCTGAGTGGGAAGATTTTGAAATCCTACACAGAGAAAAATCTAAATATAAGAGAGGTTTGATAGAAGGAACTACTGGCGTAAATTCTTCATTGTTTAAGACAGATATCATTGCAATTGGAAAATTTGGATACTTAACTGTAACTTATATATTCAAAAAAATGCCATTACCTCAATATTTGTAAATAACTATGAGATTAATCTTCAGATCCATCAAATATCACGGGAATTGCATCTGGCATATGATGTGCACCAGTTTTCTACTCAGTCAGCAGTCCAACACATATATTTGGGACCCAGCTCTTATCAAAATCAACCACTAGACAGAAAAAGTGTATTTCATAACACCCTTAAACATGTCGCGTGAAATTTCACCTCTGAGACTTGAAGCTCAGCGAAACACAAATGTAGCGGAAATTATCTGCATGGTTTACACGCTCTCTTAAAATTATGAAAAAACATAACATTAAAACATAATATAAAGGTAAACAGCGAACTAATGTAATTCTGTAACGGATGTAGCAATAGTTTGATTTTTTAAATCTCGACTGCGGCCAAATCTGTGTGATACGTTTCTCGATAAGTACGCCGCAAGGAACAGGGAAGTCTTCAAAAAACAAAGTTTAGTGTGCTAGAGAAATCACATGATTTATTTATTGTGGTTTAGTAGCACTTTCCGATGTTACCTAGATTTAGGAACCGAAACAGTATGATTAAAAGGAATTTGAGCATCTACAATTAAGTTGCTACGAGAAGAAGAGGTAAACAGGACGTAGTTAAAGTACACAAAAGGACAGCCAATAATGTTTGCGACAGTGTAGGTTCACACGAAACTCAGAAACAGAGTGAGATAGAAGTAAAATTATAGATTCGAGAAATGAGTTGAAGAAACTTGGAAACAGTGAATGTCAATTAACGAAAGCGTCAACACAAGTATTCTTGTTATTGGTGTTGTTACAGTTTTCAGTCAGTAGACTGGTGTAATACAACTTTCCATGGTAACATTCTATGCAAGCCTTTTCATTTCCAAATAACTATCACATCCTCCAAAACTGCTCAGCGTACTCCATCTTAGGCCTCTCACTTCTGTTCGTATCCCATCTACTCTAATTTTATAACACATTTGTGTCAGAAACGTTATCTGTTCTTTTATTCTACTTAGAACTTCCTCTTTAGTAATTCTATCCACCAATCTGATTTTCTGCATTCTTCAATATAACCACAAATAATAACAGTAACCTCTTCACACTAAACTCATAAATACATGACTTTGATACCAGAAGTAAAAACAATTTACACAAGGAAGAGAAGTCTCTAACCGTAATACAAAAGGGTGTACATTACAATTTTATTAGCATATTTAATAAACTTCCCACCTCCATTAAACAATTAAAAATAAATCCAAACAAGTTCAAATATGAACTAACTAAGTTCTTACTAAGCCACTCCTTCTACTCTGTTGAAGAATTTAAGAAGCTGAATGTATCATAGGGTAGATATTTATAATTATGAAAGATAATTATGTAAGAACATTATTAGAGCACTAATTTTTTAGTATAGGATGTAAAAATATTTATCAATTTTATATATAAGGTACAAATTGTATGTCTTCTGTATAGGACTTAAGAAAATCTTATTATAAGTTAAAAGTAATCAATAGTTACAGTATATTCTAATATTGATAAAGCAACCTATGTAAAATCTCTGACTCGTTCCACATCCTTGAAGCTTGTGCTTCTCTATAGGATTTATGGAATATGATTTTATACTTATACTTAATTCAAAAGCTACTATTCTTTTCATTTCAGCGCCTCCGACCCTCACTGTTAAGCACCTATATAACACCACACTCCATAATTCCTTAAGTTCCTTTAAAATATCCCTTACTAATCTAACACCCTTTGTTACCCTAATATTTCCAGTTCGACATTCCATTGCCTTGGTTTTCCCTCGATGAGTCATCATGTCGTTCTCTTCCTCCAGGGTCACGTTCACGCCATTTATTATGGCTTCCAAATCTTCTCCTAACTCCCCTAATACTACAATATCATAAGAAAATCTGAGGGTTTTATTCTTCCCCTTGCTGTAACATTCGTTTTAACTTTCTTCATCGCCTGTTCTATATATAAATAAAGAGCATGGGCGATAAACTGAATCCTTGTCTTACTCTTTTCTTGAGTTCTGCTTTCTTTTCTTGACATCAATTCTAATTATGCTGAACTATGGATAACGCTTTTTGCTCGTTATTTTATTTCTGTCCTCTCCAAGATCCTTAGTAGCGTGTTATAGTTTACACTATTAAAGGCTTTTTTCTAAATCAACAAATGCCAGGAACGTAGACCTGTTTTTTTCTTATCCTGTCTTGTAAAATTAGAAGCAGAATCAATATTCCTTCAATTGTCTTTACCTAAAAGCAAACTGATCTTCTCCTAACTCAAATTCTATTTGATGTTCCATCCTCCTATACACTATTTCCGTTAATATTTTGCACGCATGAGATACTAAACTCATTGTCCTGTGCTGTTCACATCTATCAGCGCCAATATTTTTCGGTATTGATCATTGTAAATCTCCGAGAAGTTTATCCGAGTATAATGTAGAAGGAATAGGAAACGAAGTAATATTATTCGATTGAAAAAATACTTTAGATAGACAGGTCAGCGAAGAACGGCAATCAAATGAGTTTGATTGTACCTGCTTATAATATTAATTACATTTCACTTCAGAAGCTACGAAACGACAGAGGTGAAGAGAATAGAATATAATAAGTGGAAAAATGAAGGTATCAGGATATGCAAAAAACACGCGGAAATGTATTTCACAAATAAGTACACAGTTTTATTTGATTGATCTCAGTCCAAAGCCGTTCAGGCATCTGGAATATCCGAGTGTTCGTCTCAAAATCAACTTGGAATGTGAGCAAATCAAGCGAGGAAAGGCGGCTTTACAAGAAACTTTATCCAAACAGAAGCCACCCCATGTCTTCTTACACATCCTCTGCGATTTGTCGACGATTTAGGGAAATCGGGGAGGTATTCTGTTAAATCAACTGTATACGCAGAACATTTATATGAAGACAGGGCGTATTAAATACAGGGTTTCGCTGAAATTTTATGCGCTCTCCCTATAAACGGAAAAATGTAACACAGAATGTTGGTTGTCAACAGTCACGATATTGCCCATAAATAATAATATACTATAAATATTTACGCTGTACAGAAGTCTCGTAAACACAGTTCATTAAATAAACTAATAAAAGCAATCAAACTTACGTCCTCTTTAATACGTTAACAAAGACTCACATCTCGGTAGTAAAATATTATCCAGAAATTTTTGTTCCTTCTAACATATTCATCCGCGTTGTCACTGTCAATCACACTTCTGCTTCTGTTCCATCACCACAACAAAATGAGCTCGACAGTGTTCGTAACTAACACACCTTTGAAGCCAAAACATGTATAATGGAATCTCATAATTACAAAACATCAACAGGATTTAATGTTTCAGGTAACACTAAACCGACTATACAAACTTTTTTCTTAATACAGAAAATTTTCTTTATTGTTATAAATACAAATAGATTCCTTCTAAGAGATTTTTTTATCCTTGGTTATTTTTACGTGCTCAGATAGACTGGTGCTAATGTTGGAAGCCAATTAAAATTAATAATATGGAAAGAAATTTCAGTTTCTATAGAACTGAAGATCTCATTTCTTTGAGGTGGTGGAATGGAAATAGTGGTGTGAATAAGAGGTGTGGCAGTAAGGACAGAGATAAATATGTTCTAAAGTAACGTAAGAATCTTTACAAAATATCATTACTGAGAGGTGAAATATCTTTCATGTATTTAATAAGATGGAAATTTTAATTATTTTAAGATTTGTTTCTAAATTTATTTTTTATAAAGAAAATATAATTTTAATTATACTGTGGTTTCTTAACACGCAATGCAATTGTTTTAATATCTCGATTTATTGATTTCGAAACTAATATTTTCAATTATTCTTGTTCTTACTAGACTCTGCAGACCATTCAGGATCTTGGCCAACCGGGTCGACTGCGGAATGTAATTTGCTCACCACATTCGAAATTTGGAGTGATACGTGGTCAGCAGATTTGGACACCATAATAATGGCATGAAAGGAGTCCTGGAGGTAGAGTTCAATATGAGGATTAATAGAAGGAAAACCAAGGTAATGGAGTGTAGTATGGGAAACAGTGGAATAACAAAGGGTGTTAGATTGGGAAGGGATATTTTGTCGGAAGTTAAGGAATTCTGCTACTTGTGAAGAATAATAACTAGGGATGGTAGAAGTACAGCAGATATAAAGAGTAGGATAGCACAGGCAAGGAAGGCTTTCACGAAAAGGAGAAATTTACTTACGCGAAATGTAAGCGTCAATATTAAGAAAACGTTGCTAAAAATGTTCGTATGGAGCTTGGCGTTATATGGGTGCTAAACGAGGACAATAGGTGTTGGGGAAAGGAAACGAATAGAAGCCTTTGAAATGTTGTGCTATAGGCGAATGCTGAAAATAAGATGGGTGGATTGAATCACAAACGAGGAAGTTCTAAAGACCTTCACAGAATAAAAGGAATTTATTTACAGCTACAAGTATGAATAATAGGAAATCATTACTAAATTTTTTCTACTTACTGGGGCGTTATTTGGACGTGAAACTTGGACGACAGGAGTTGCATAAAGGAAAAGAATAAAAGTCTTTGAAATGAGGAGCTATAAGAGAATGTTGAAAATCAGATGGGTGGTTAGGGTACCTAACCAGAAAACCCTAAAAAAAGGGGGCAAATCGAACAATATGGAGGACGTTGACCAAGAGAAGGTATAGATTAATAGGCCACGTTTCAAGGCACGAGGGTCTTGTAAAATTAGCATTAGAGGTAAGTGTGTGGGGTAAGAACAGAAGAGGGAGGCGAAGGACGGATTACGCTATGTATATAAGGAAGATTTTGGGTGTGTAAGTTGTAAGGAAATGAAAAGGCTTTCACAAGATAGGTCAGCATGGAGGGTTATATCAGACCAGTATGAATACCACAACAACACGTGGTCAGCGTATCGATTCTCCAGCAGTCTTAATCCCAGCCTCCGTAACCAAAATGACACAAACATCAAAGCCCATGGCCAGGATTCGAACCAGGGGCCTTTGGCTTGTAGCGCCACTGACCACTAGACCACCGGAGGTTTGCAATCAATTCGTATACATTGGTGTAAATAATATTACTTTTAACACAAAAACATTCCCAGCAGAATACGATAAATGAATTTTTGTTGTTTAAGCAATCTTGCAGTATTTTGAGGTGATTCACGAAGCGTTGTTATATGAAACGATAATTTTTAAAATCAGATCAGATGAAGATATAGATGAAGGTAGCAATTAGTGGGACAATATGGAAAAATAGTTTAAGGAATTTTCGTGTTTACTTGTCAAACTAACCCCATTTCACTTTGATACACTTCCCCGGCATTTCTCCGAGATTTTTTAATTATCTCCATATTAAATTTCATCTACTGACGGGGTAATCAGTGACTGAAATATCTCCATTTAACTTCTTTAATTATTTTCATTTTAATTACTACAAATTAACTGGATGTTTTCACTAAATTTTCATTGTATATATCACAGATTTTCTTGTAATACTTTTTTCTTGACTTCATAGGAATTATTAATTTCGTGTGTCTAAAATGTAAGTTTCAAGACGTCTTGGTAATTTTAATTTTTTTTCCTCAAATAAGCTGTGATCATTTTGCAGGCAGGCCCATACTTTTGTTGTAAGGAAATAGGAAATGATCGTAGGGTGCCACATTTGGCAATACGGTGGGTGTTGCATCAGTGCGAACTTAAATTCAACAATTTCGCCATCAAAACTGCACAGGTGTGCACCAGTGCATTGTCTTGATGAAAGGTCACTTTACTCTGGTCGTACTTCTTCATTTCATGGCTCAAGCGCTCCAATAACGGCTTTTAACAGTCTCCATTATTCGTTGCCCTATTGTTCGAAGTACTCTCCTTTTGTTGATATCGAGTTCATCCCAACCGTTACATTTTTATTTTGTACTATTGTTTTGTTGTTTTGGATCAAACCTTTATCGAAAGTCGCTACTGTGACTGAAACGTACAAAAGCAGCCACTGAATTGGACGACGATGCATATTCTTCACTATGACCAAACGCGGCACCCATCTTGCAGATATTTTTATATCAACTTTTCTTTCTTAATTGAAATACTGTCAGAAGACACTATTACTTCTGAGAAGCAAACAGTTTTCAATAGTACGAGTGTCATTGTAAGTACTAATAAAATTATTTTCAATGAAGAGAGACGAAATCGGAGTATCGAGACAAGCCGTTTTGAAGAGTCATAAAAGTAATTATAAACTGTTATTTCCTCACAACGTTCTATCTAACTCATGATTTTTCACTATTGTTGTATTACACATTGCCGTTTAGAATTCCCTATTTATTCTTTACCGTTAATTTTTCATCCCGTTTTTAGTGTTGATGGATCTCCTGCGTTCATACAACCTTTCTATCGTATAAAATATGAGAATGTCTTTGCGTTTAGGAGTATAGCGAGTGTGTCGGATTCCGCAGTTGAAGATTGCGTCGTCTGCTGCTCCTTCCATCACGCGCCCTGAGGTGCTTACCGCTGATGGACTTGTCTCTCTTGAAGCTGAGTATATTTGCCTTGATGCAGGTGATGTTCCTTCCGTGCCGGCAGCGATTGAAATGCACCGCCCGACCCCGTGGCGTTCATGGAATTATGATGCCGGCCACGTCGGAGACTCGTCAGATATTCATACGACGTTGTGCGACGTATACATACATATATACACCAGGGGAGGCGCAACGCCCGCGCACACCCCTCCCAGCCATATCCACTAAGATTCTTACTTTAAAGGAAACTTTCGCTATATAATGCCACAATCGCGGCCCCGCATACAAACACGTAACGTAATATCGGAGGTGATCAGTTTAGCTGTGGATGACGTGAGATGAGTGCAATGAAATTATGATTCAGAAGTGATCACTTTAAGACACGTATCTTCATAGGACTATAAGAAAAGTTTCTAATTTAAGAATCTATTACTTTAATTTATAAAAATTAAAGGGTATTCTGCAACCACGGGTGTTAGAAGCAAAACTTGAAAGGTAGAGAAATAACAAATTTGTAGGTTAAGTAATTTAAAAATTCAAATATTCATAATGTTTTTATGGTTAGAAGATTAGAATATTGAATACGTTCCTACCAAAGCTATAAATAAAACTAATTGTCAATATATTTAAGGTTCGCATTTCTTTATAATTGGAATTATTAACCATCCACGTCTTCATTGAAATACATAGATCAAGTAATAACTAAAATACGCCAGACAGTATAAATGATTCTTCTGCCAAAAATCTTAATAAGTAACGTAATTTTAAATGTAGGCGCCGTAGACGTGGTTACTTTTGCTTGGTTCTTGACTATTAACGTTCTCGGCTGTAACGTACTTCATTCCCGTGATGTAATATCTCGTCCGCATGACGTTCTAACACAAATTTTGAACGTAGCGGCTGCGCGAAAACAGCTGAGAACTAGTGAGGCAGAAAGAAAAAGCCAGAGAGAGGATTTAGTTCTTTGGGCTGAGGTATCTTATGTTAAGCTCCCGGGGGCCAACGAGTGTACATATGAGTAATCTAAAGAAAAAAGTGTAATGTATCAATTAACGATTAATAAATATTCGCATGAAATAATATTGGCTATAAATTAAAGTTAATGTAAAAAAGTACTAAATTATATTAAATTCTTGACTATCCCACCACTAGTGATAATAAGTTGTACAAGTTCATCAGTCACCCCTAAGGCAGAAAATTTTCATGCGATTGTGTCATCATGGCGTAATGTACGCCAGTGGCTGGTCAGATTTATAGTCACTGATTCCCAATATAAATATAAAACATGAAATGACTATTTATCTATTACAGCGACATTCTGCCCGTATTACCCAGCATGTCAAACCACTACCACAATGATCTGCTCAACATAAAGACTTTCATGTGTATTCCAAAACAGCATTTAAGTCCCTTTTTTACCGAAAAATAAATTAAACACTACCGTACCCATCACTGATGAACTTATGACGTTATATTTATCACTACTGCTGTTATTTAACACACTTTACTTCTCATCACTTGATATAAAAACTTTCACAAACAATTAAGGAACAATAATCAGCTAACTTGCAACAACAATTCCGATTAGCCACTCCAGATTATTAAGTTATGCAGAAATTATGTATCGACGGACTAACATGAAACTTTCGCCACCATCAAGGTATAAAGTCATAATATACATGATAAATAACTTCACGTCCAATAAATTACATTATCGTCTAATATTTCTAAACAGACAATTAATTATACTGATTGTATTTTACTGATAATGTGAATAATCACGTCGTTTGTATAGAGATAATCTGAAAATTTTCAACTATTACTTATTACGTAGGTAATAAATGTTTTAGGTCGTGAATGGCATACAATGTTTTATTATTGAGGATGGGCCAAAAGTTTTTTGACCATTGTCCATTTGTATTTTATACTTTATTATTTTTACAAGTAAATCTACAAAAAGCTTTATTCACTAATTTTGTTAAGTTAATTTGCCGGCTAGTTACATCATTATCATAACTCTAGTATGTGTTCTACGTCCAGCTCCATCCACAAACAGTACATTCTATCTCTCAGGAGTCACAAGGGTACATACACAATTCGATGTTCACACACATTCACCACTTAACAATTATCTGTGTTACGATACTCATTCAACCGGTTTCCCTGACTAATTCGTATGTCTCAGCCGGTAGTGGACGCTTCCTAACAGGTTCGATATACATCATGACGTCATTTAGCTTGTGAACGCACTCCAAATCACGTCTGCAAATTGCACGTGACTTAAAACAAATACCTAAATTTCAATCCTTTAAATAATCAGTGAATGATTGCAAGGAAAGCAATTTTCTTATAACATATAATCATAAATATTATTCAAACCGTTGAACATTTCAATTGTGCCCTTAAATACTCCATTTAGTTATGTCCTTTGATCTATACATTATTTAAGACAATATCGACTGTATTGATATTATTTTTTTAATCAAAATTAAAATATGAGTAGTAGTAGTCTCTTCACCCTCCGAATACTGGTCACAATATATCCCGTCGTTTCCGTAAAAAGATTTCGTGCCTTTATATTTATTAACAACTGTGCGCTACTCCGTAATTAACAGGTCACTTTCAAGTCAAATATACTACTATTTTCTTCGTAGGTAATCACTGTTCACTTTTTCTTCCCTTATATCAGGGGAGATCAACCTTTTTGCAAATAGTGCGCCAATTATGACAAAAATAGTTAAGATGCGAGCACATTTTTTAGTGTTATACCTTGGTGGTTAGGCGTGATACAATTCAATTAATTTATTTGCGCCAGTTTAATAAAGCACAAATTTACAAAACTCAAGAATGATATTCCTGTACGAGAGAGTGATAGCGTCATGATGTTCGTTTGATGAGGGTAACTGTAGACTGCAGTTGTTGGCACTGTGAGCGAGATCAGCTTGTAACTTGGAATTGTCTTTTCTCTCTCTTTGCCAGAAGAACTGTTATTAATTTCTTCCATATCTGACTTTTGGACATTCGTTGAATTTATTTATAACATGTCTAACTGTACTTTTTAACGTTCTAAAGGGTCTTTTCGTGTGAAATACAAACAGGCTCAAGGATGCAATGAGCCACTTTTAATCGTTCAAAGCTCCACGTTTGACCACAGATTGGCCACGTCTTTCGTATATTCAAAATCGTATGCTTTCAGTCTTGGCACAACCAGCTAATAATTTTTTTCGATTTTAATTTAAATACTTATTTTATTCTAATATTATTTAATTTATAAACGATCTGAAGTTATAAATGTCCTTATACCCGTGTAAAATATTGCTCTTATAGGATATAATGAACCTTGACCTCACGATTTACCTTAGGCGAGACTTATTTTACAACTTTTTAACATTCTTGTGAATGTTTGTAATTGCCATGTCACACACTGCCCTCATATTATTCCCAATGTGATACTTCTTCCTCTCCAACATGATATTGCTTTGCTTCCCTCCTTTCTGCAACATCCGTCAACCACATCTTCTCCAATTTACTTTACGTTACATTACTTTATCGCAC
Organism: Eucriotettix oculatus; assembly: GCA_034510155.1. Classification (NCBI taxonomy): domain Eukaryota; kingdom Metazoa; phylum Arthropoda; class Insecta; order Orthoptera; family Tetrigidae; genus Eucriotettix; species Eucriotettix oculatus. Next base: position 48,796,714 of record CM067376.1, on the reverse strand, counting down.
TTTTCTACCATATAAATTTCCCACTTACTTGACCAAACCTGATATGTATCATAATCGTTTATATTAATTTGCTCAATAAAATCTGTGACATATATTTTTACAATCAATTGAAAAAATAATGAGTCTGTCTTTCCCTCACTCTTAATATAAAAAAGCTGGCCGTTTTTTGATTTGTGATTTCCAGCATATTATAATCTTAGCAAGCTTTAGGACTAAGTTTAACCAATACGTAGATAATTACGTTACATAACTCCTGCAACAAAAAAATGTGGTATATTCCATGACATTTAAACTTGCTAACTTATTCTATACTTTTTCATCATGCAGATTTCCTGATATATACAATTAACTATTATCGCGTCTTCTTGATTTTAGTATAAATCATTTTTTTGCAGAAAGGGATTCTGGACTTGAGTAATATGTACTTGTAGATACTTTATCTAGTAGATGTTGAACACTAATAATAATCACTCTTAAACTAAAATTATATGACATAAAGATAAAAAAATTCCCATTCATAATTTATCTCAAATTATTTTCGTAGTCGCTCCCCTTGAAATATATCCTTAGAGAAGTCCCGTTCTGTGCTCACTGTCTCGCGAGTATATAACTGGAAACCCTACATATTCAATATAGAGTGACCCGAAACATGATGTGATTGGTTTTCTGACAAAACCGAGAAGGAAATATGGCAGATGGAAAGAAATAAGAAGGATTTTGTTCCCGTAATTTCGACGCACCGATGCATATTTACTGCGCGAAATATTCATTGGAACGTGCACAAAAACAAGTATCACAAATTACTCCAATATTGTGATATTAATTTCTCAAGATGCTGATCAAATAACTTAAATTGGTTTTATATTTCTCGGCTCTAAAAATTGTAAAATCGTTGCGGCGGTAAATATAACATAAATAATTGCGTAGTACAAATAATAATTTATCAATTCGACGAACCTTTAAATACACGCAAGCGAGTTCAATGTAAATTGGTAGTTGCAAATTTTAATTATTATTGTAAACAAAAAGAATGCAATCAAATATGTTTGTTGTTAATCATATATTTCCTATGAAGCGAATGAAACATTCAATTCATTGATCATTAAAAATAGATTATTCTACAGCATGGTCTGAAATGGGAACGCTTCCAGTCACACGCAAATATATAAATCAGTGTTAAAATAAGCCTAGTAATTTTCAAGCAACCATATTTCATTTGGCATGTACGCACCTAGCGATCAACATCTTGACATTTCACAATTTTTACATAAACTTTTATGTCACTATGAATGTCAAAAATGTACGAAACGAAGAATAGTTGTTATTAATAGTTACATTAATGTGGAGTCATTGAAAATAAATGACTTAATCTGCGTAATCAGTATGAACAAAAATTAAATTAATAATAAATATTTAGTAAATAATAAATAGCAAGACGAGCCGTTCCTTTCAATGTAACCTTTTCATAAATAATTTATTTCATATAAGTAAATAAACTTTTGAATAGGCTCAACGCACGAACATTGCGGTCGAAAACGGATTCATAATTTGACCATAATTTTCTTAATAGACAAACGTTTACATTTTATTGAAGAAAAGTGTTTTTTATTTAAAAGTTAAATGTCGTTTTTACGGCTTGGTCATTAACAACAACACTATGTATATTTTGTGTACGGAACGTTCTATTTTCTTTATTGATGTATTAGATTATTGTATGTTTTACCTTAATTTACACAAGATAAATTTTAAGAAAGGTGATTTAAAAAGAAAAATCTCAAAACTATGTATATTTGATTATAATTGATTCTGATGCAGCAACTATTCCTATGTAAAGTTCGTTACTCAGATAATATAATTTAAAATATAGAAAAAGTCATTTAAATAGAAGTAGATCTGACCAAATAATAGGTTGATACAAATTCATTTTTTATTTTAAAGTTGTTTAAAACTTTTTTTATAATTATTATTACAATATAACGCCTTAGTCCCCATAGTTTCATCAGGCTATTAAAATTTTAGTTTCAATGTTTCTGTTTGTGTGTAGAGTGAAAGAATGATGTTTCTTATTTAAAACTTATAGATTTGTGAGCGCAAAATATACAGAATTTTGTGAGATTAGGATGTGTATACTGTTCCTAAAGCTTTGAGGAAGGATTGTATGGCATATTTTTAATCTGCCTCTGAAGTGAATAAATCAGACTAAGAGTCAATGTAAAGTGATACGCTGTACGTTTTGGAGACTTTTTATTACTTTCTCGAGAAGAACTCCCAGTTATTGATACTGAAGTAGAAGTTGCAGTAATTGTTTCGAGATAAGTTTAATAGTAACATTTAAATTGTAATTTGTCCTCAATCATTTCATGGTATATTTTGGGAATTCGGTTTTAAAGTCGTGGTTAAATATTTCGATTCTTTAACAACCCAATGAAATCGTTGTACTTAATTAACCATAATTATCATCTATGAAATAAAACAAATAGAAATACTATTTTATATCCCTCGTATAAATTTCTACTAAATATTATACACAGGATTGATTAGACACATTTTAATTTTCTGTGCATCTTTACGAGTATTTAATACACATCTTTTACATGATGGTCTAGATATCATTAAACAGTAAAGCATTAAAAGAAAAGTGAAGAGGCTGGATCAGTATATTTTTCATACCTTCATAATTAGTTATTTTATTGTTTGTAAACAAACTCAGACCAACATATATATGTAAGGGTTTCATATATTAAATATGTATATATACACTAAATTTTCCAGCCTTCATATAACGATTTTTATTGTAAGCTCTTTTGTATATATTCTCCCGCAATGTTTTCAATGTCTTGTTCTTGAAAGCACCTCTGTTTACGTCATCATGTTCTTGATATTTTTATTAAAATTCTCTATTTTGTTTTGAAGATGGCTCTTTTTGTTAGAGTATTGCTGAATGTAATACCTAATGACAAGGCAACTAACATTATATTGTTTCAATGCCTCGTATCGTAATTATTGATCTCATTCGAAACAAGTTATACTTCATTCTTTTTGCATTATTCGTAAATCTCAGTTTTACTATATAGTGTTTACGTCTTACTGTGCCTACATTCAAGTCTAGAGACGGAAACGTTCCTTAAAATTAACAAAATATTTCAAGTTTAAAAAGCCACAAAAAATCTTGTGAATAATTTTTACTTTAATTTTATTTTATGCTAATGGAACGTTGTTTGGACCACGTTGTTTCCCGCAAGACGGAATAAAATGCCGTCAAACTCTTATTTATCGCATCGTATTCGGAGTTATGCGCTGGTAACATACTGGAGTAATAAGAATTTATATTTACGAGGAAGAGAAATTTTCTCCTCTATTTTTGGCGAGCAATTACTATTCATCAGCGAGCGAAGTACCACTCATCTCGATTTCGGCTGGGCATAAATTTCTCCCCGTTCGAGGCGAAGGTGATAAAATGACCTAACTAACCCAGGCGCGTGCGTCAATAGAGTGACAAGGCGCGATAGACTTGCTTGCACCTGCTCAAAAAGCGTTTCCCTCCTCCTCTGGACCGAATAAAGTCATCAATTGAAAGGCCCGACCATTTCAATGAGACAGTCCGAACAGGTTAGCTCATACAATATTCACGAAGGCTTTAAAACTTAATCCATTCGTTTCGCGTTCAGTGATTAAAAAGGCCGTCACGTAATTCCGAAGGCGGGCGCCACGTTATAATTATCTCACGTACTTCTACAAGTAGACACTAAATTATAATTATTTCGTTAGGTAAAAGTTGGTTTCCATAAATGGATCGTGAATATTCACCGTCAATTGCTTTCGATTGTAATGTCTGAAATATGTCCTTGCAATAATAAATGCAAGTGAATAAATATACAAAAATTAACTCGGATGAAATCTTCACGGTTAACCAACCGGGTCAGGTATTTAAAAGAACACAACGTTTCTGCGGCCATCTTCTGCCTGAAGACGGCGGCTGAAGATGGTCGCAGAAACGTTGTGTTCTTTTAAATACCTGACCCGGTTGGTTAACCGTGAAGATTTCATCCGAATTATTCACCGGGAAAGTCTACATTCATTAAAAATTAACTCGATTGTTATAAAAAAATTCGTATTTTTCGGGACATTTCTAGATTTTTTTTAAATACAAATATAATCAGATATGTCGTGATGTTGGGAACCGCAATTGTTTATATAATTCAAAACTGTATTCTATTCTTGAAAGTTGTTTTGTACATTGTCATATGCAATGCGTTATGAAGTGTAGAATATTTTTGGAAGTGGTAATAACCATTCTTTTTCTTCTGCTTTGGAGGGACTGGGCCTGCGGACTATCATCTTGCATTACAAATTCCGAATTTGGAGTGACACGTCGTCAGCGTATCGATTTCCCAGCGGTCTTAAACCCGGTCTTCGCGACCATGAAAGCATAAACACCCATGCCCATGCCAAGATTCGAATCCGGGTCCCCTGGGTTGTCAGGCAGCAACACTAGTCCGGCAGTAACCATCACGAAATTAAATAAAGACCAATAAGCATGGGTCGAGAAACGCACACTTTCTGAGACCTGTACACTTGTCCATAGCGGCTAAAGACTTTAAGTTGTGAATACGAGGAGAAAAGTTATCTAGCACCCCACAGTGGTTTGCCTCGGTCAGCCCAAACACCTCAGATGAAGGAGCATGTGCGACATTTATTGAAAGTAAGACCTGGATCCAGTGTGCGACGATTGGCAGCAGCAGAATGCGTGAATCGACCTCTTGTCTAAGTGGTACAACATCATCATAGCATCTTGAGCTTGTCCAGGCACTAAGGCCAGAAGTCAGCCGTAGCTGATTGCAGTTTTCTTCAATGGCTCTTGCAGAACTGTGATTACAGGCCCACTGTTTGCGTCGAAGAATTTATTTAGCAACGAGGCATGGCTCACAAGAGATGGATGGCATTGAGAGATTACATAACGATCATGTGGGCGCTGATAAAAATTCAGTTGGAGAAAGAAGGCATCAACGCCATTTATCCATCAAAGTATTGGCAGGTGTATGTCGTGATAAATTACTCGGACCACAAAGATTGAATGGGGCTCATTATTATTAATTTATTGTTAACATAGTCTATTTTCAAGTAGAATGTTCCATCTAAGCAAAGACTACAGGTGTAGATTATGCGCCTTCCATAGCAAGTGCCATGAATGGTCGTCAGGTTGATCTCAGAAACTATCAGTTTCCGAACCCATGTTTATTGAACATTTTGTTTTTGTAACTACCATCTCTTAAAATATCAGATATTTTTTAACACTCTGTATAAGTTGTAAAAGAATTTTCTTTACAACTTATAACGGCCACGTAGGCAGTTAATGACATGCACAATGTTATTTTATAAGTTATTCTAGTGTAAATTTAGTTATCAATTAATTATATACTGGTCTCAAACAATGTACAAATTTTGGCACTTCCCACGTGCTTGACGTTTTGAGGAATTTATCCAATTCTAACCTTTAAAATATCTCTAATTCAGAAACTATGAATCATAAGTAGAACATTGTCTAATACTTGGTAATTCTCTAATTCTCGATGTGTAGATTTAGATTTGTTGTTTTTTCCGTTACTCCTCGGTTGAGGGGAAATAATAGGTCATACATTACTTCTAGTAACAAATAATTATGAGACCAAAATAAAATTACATAATTAACTACAAAAATTACATATATAACTAGAATAAACAACAGTATTAGGATTCTAGCCTGTTCCGGTTTAACCTCACCATCTCAACCTTGGTCTTCCAACACTCCTTTTGCCTAATGGGTTATATTACAGTGCCTGTTTTGGAATCTCGTCTCTAGGAATTAGTAATACATTCTCTCTACACCTGTTGTACTCTGTTAACTTATCTATTATCGTCTGAACACCTAGTCCCTTTCTTATTGAAGTACTTCTAAATTTATCTCTCCTTGTACACGCCTTGCCTACTGTAAAAAATTTCAACTGTCTCTATTTTCTTGAGCTCGTTACCCTGAATTCTGACCCATACAACGTTGGAGGAACTGCCATCATCTTATAAAATTTTATTTTGCTTTCTTTTCTTGTTTTAGATGTATTATAAAATCATTGAAAACACGAGTCACACACTGAAAATCTATATGAAATATTCAAAACATATTCCGTTGTTGTCAATGTAATAAATGCAGATAATAAGACGTATCAGTTTCTATGACGGCATCAGCATCTACGTACATTTTTGACAATAAGTGAATTATTTATATTCTCGCTACAGTGTTTGATGGTTTTAGAGAGTGAAGATGTCTGCGTTCTTCCTTCAAAATTTCTTTTACAATTTTTTTTTATTTTTGGTTAGAAAGGGAAGGTCGGGCGGGCATTGAGTTTCCCGATTCCGCTTCGCGTATCCCACGAATTAGAATACAACACTAACTTTCCGGCACAAACTTTCCCATCCCGCAGGCCGTTTGAAGCTGTCGCCTTGCCGCATAGGAAGAGTAAACGAAACGCGTGGGTGTAACAGTTTCGGTGGCTACAAGTGTCGAGGGAGATCATTAGCAGCAATTGTGGCGACCGCATTCACAATATCGACCAATAACACGCTCATTAGCACTCCCTTTGAACCTTCAGACCATAACGCCCCTTGCCCTGTAGTGTGTGATTGGCACAGGCGAAAGCACTGGCTACGCTTTGAATAAAGAGCTATGCTTACAATATTGGAAACGATTATTTAGGTAAATTTTGCCCCGGATGAATGGGAGGCCAAATTAACGTACACGCTTTTGTTCATTTTACTGCAAGTTCCTTCACTTTGTCTGTGTTGCTGAATACCATGTGTTTAGACAATAATGAATATCTGGCACGGCTGAAATACTATTATGGAGTTTGCTTAATCGAAAGATTTGTGCAGTTTGTGGTTCACGTAACATTATAATCAGATTAATTTTGACAATTAATAAAATGAGGCCAAATGCCGCCCGCAAGGCTTTTAAGTAACTATAACATTTATAAACCAATCATTTAGTTTATCTTAAACAAAATAAAATTAACTGTGAACAGCGCAACGCGTCGTTTTTATATGGCGCATAGTGTGCGCCGCACTCGAAAAATAGATATTTTTGTAAATTTTTCAAGTACTTTAAATATATTGTTACTTAAATAAAACATTCATTAAATTTACGTTATTTTACGCTAAACGGACCAAAGAGATGGAGCAACTATATTATTCTTAGAAATTAAACTCATTGTTTATAAGCAAAAAGACCTCAAAGTTCGTATGCGTGTGTGAATGTGTGTATGTTCTGCACATAAATATAAACGCGTGGAGAAATTTCAACGAAATCTTCACACACTTTCTTTACTACTTGGAAATCAGCACTGATTGGCTAAGACAAGTCTACCATCCTTATGGTGGACGGAAATTTTTAATTATATAAATACATGAGATATTTCACTTTAATAAATACTTTTATGGGTCAATTACTTCTCCCCCCCCGCGACACTATTTGTTTCCGTTCTACCCTAATGACATTATATAAAAAATGATACATTATGCCCTTACGTAGCCTGCGTGTATGAGTGCAGCTGTGACGACGACAACGTTCGCGCGAAACAAAAAAGTATCATTAGTTATAATATATAAAATATTATTTGAAATAAACTTCATTTGTTCAATCTAGAGTGAGGTTATATATTTTTTATATGTGAAAAATAATAAATTTAAAGAAACTTTTTTTGGATCTCGACAACAGAGTCACTAGGGGTCGAACAACACCTAACGAGCTTCGTGGCCCCACAAATACAAAAAAAAATCATCAAAATTCGTCAAACCATCAAGGAGGAGTAGAATAACGACAACGCCCTCACCGGAATGCTATATATAAAGAAATATTATGTGTACTAATTTTCGTTTTGATGTGATTAACAATATTTTGTTTTGTTTCTTTGATTATAAATCTTAAATGGGGACCAACGAGCTAAGGGAGACAACCCTAACAGAAAACGTTGGTCCTCCAGGACTTCTCCATGTTGGAACAAGCTAACAACCTCGCCCAGAAAAACAAATTGTTGCGTAGTCCCAAGAGATGCCTCGGTACGGTGAATCAAAAAGACGACTAATTAGGCTAAAGAAACAGGACTATGAATTGGCACATGGAATGTACACACTCTTCTCCACGCCAGAACATTTAAAATATTGACCCAGAAATGAAAAGCGAATAAAGTGGGCAAAGCAACCATCCAAGAAACAGGATGTCAGGATGAGTTGACATATGGGATACCAAATCCACACAATTTTCAGGAGTGAGAAGTTCAATATCACTGAAGAAGGAGGAGTGGCATTTAAAATTACGAGCTTCAGAAAAAAGATGAGAACTACTGTTTAGTGCATTAAATGAATGGCTGTCAACACTACGGATTAAAACAAGATTCTACAACCTAACAATTGTAAATGTTTATGAACGAACGGAAGATAAGGGTCAGGTGGACAAGGACCAGTTTTATGCCGAGTTGGAACGAGTTATGGATTCGATCACATCGAATGACGCAAATGTGTTTATAGGTGTTCTAAATGCACAGATTGTAAAAAAGAAGATACACCAAAATGTAATTGGTAAGCATAGCTTCCATAATAGAACCATTGGCAGTGGGCAGAGATTGTTTGACCTGGCCAACAGCAGAAGCATGAAAGTGATGTCAACATGCTTTCCAAACAAAAATTTACACAAGCAAACATGTACGTCTCCAAATGGGAAGACATGTAACCATGTAGCGATGGAAATACGTCAGATCATACAAAGGCGCCAGCTATGACTCTGTTCACTTCTTAGTAAAGACAACTCTAAGATAGCCCATTATGAAGACCCGAACATAACATCAATGCATTAAATAAGAAAGAAGTAGCAGACAGGTACGGGAAAAGGATGGCTGAAGTACTGGCAAAAAATTACAAATTAGGCACCACAACAACTGTCGAAGAAAAATGGAACGCGCCGAAAGAAAGCATCAAGGCAGTTCCTAAATGTAACACAAAAGAATGGTTTGACGAGGAATGCCTAATTTCTGTAGAAGAAAGATATAATGCACATAAATCATATTTAAAGAGAACAACAAGTGAAACAATGAAGTAAGGAATATTTGCCGAAGAAGGAAGAGAAAGTTCCTAAACGAGAAAACGGCTAATATAATAGAGAAATTCAAGGAAAAGAACACCTATATGACCTATAAAGAAAGTAAGGAAGTGAATAATGGGTTCTAATCAAGAAAAAATGTGTGCAAGAACAAGGAGGGACAGCTATTAGGAGACAAGAAAGGTATTCAAGATATATGGAACGAATACTTCAAACACCTCTTGAACCCAACAGAAACAAAAGCAAAACCTCAGATTACCACAAGTAATAATATGGTAATAAATGGAATCTACTTTGAACCAGCATCTGAAAATGAATTTAATCAAGCCTTGAAACAAATAAAGAACAACAAAGCTCCAGGAATGTACGGAATTGCAGTAGAGCTATGGAAATATGGAGGTTCCACTTAACAGGAAACTATACGACCTAATCCTAAATGTAAGGAACTCAGAAGAAATGCCACGCGACTGACATAAAGGTATTATATACCTAGTATATAAGGCGATAAGCTGGTATGTAGTATCTATAAGGAAATCACACTGTTGTGCACAGTGTATCAATTGTTTACTGCCATATTGAAGAAGAGACTGGAACCCTTGGTAGAAGATATCTTAGGGGAATACCAGGCAGACTTCAGGAAGGGTTGATCCTAACACACCAGATTTTTACAGTACAAAAAGTGTTGGAGATGTGTTGGGAAAGGAACATAGACGTGGTACAATTATTTATTCACTCCCAACAAACATATGACTCCATCGACAGATATAAGTTAACGGAGACCCTAAGAAAACTGAAGATACCAGAAAAGCTGGTACGAATTGTGGTATTTAACCATGAGGAACACAGTAATAGGAGTTAAAATACATACGTAAGTAGGTAGCTTCTTGAAGTGAAGCACGAAGTGAAACGAGGTGACGGACTGGCACCACTCTTGTTTAACCGGGCACTGGAATCAGTCATCAGAAAATTAAGAGCGGACACAAATGGGTACATTCTCAATATAAAACAAAACAATTAGTTATATACGCTGATGATGTTAATCTGATGGGGCGAATAAGCAAAAACAGTCAAAGAAGAGTTTGAAGAGCTCAGTAGGAAAGGTAAGGAGATCGGACTTACAATTAATGAACAAAAGACAAAGTCTCGCAGAAGGAAATACACAGATAAACCGTTAGTACCAGAAAGATCTAAAGTGGAAACAGCGCACGAATTGAAATACCTTGGCGTACACCTAACAATAACGATGAAATGACAGTAATGCAGGCTGCTAAAAGAGCTTATGTGCCTGTCTCTTGAGAAACAGGCACATAAGCCTAAGATTAATGCTAATGCTTCTTCTAGTAGAAAGATAGGAATGGAAAAATGTCGACTGGACGAGGGTATCGAACCTAGGACCTCCAGATTTCTAGCCGGGGGCTCTACCAACTGAGCTAATCCGAGTCAATGTCTAACTAATCACAATCTTCAAACCCTAATTCTAATGCTACGTAAACCACTCATACGCAGCATGGTTATATATGGAAGCGAAACGTGGACCTTCTCAACAACAGCCACAGAAATGCTTCGTAAGAAGAATACTTAGGAGAATCTGAAACTAGTAACTATAGGCCGGTTAGTCTGACTTCAGTGGTATGCTAACTGTTGGAGAGATTATTAGCGGAGTATTTACGTATGCATTGGGACGAAACGGGGTGGTTACATAGTGGACAGCACGGTTTTAGGCCAGGATATTCTCGCGACAGTCAGTTAGTGATAGTATGTCTAGATATATCTGATGTGATAGATGAGGGGGGAAGAATTGATGCTGTTTTAATTGGCTTTTCAAAGGTTTTTGACCTAATACTGAAGCATATTCTTTTAGTAAAATTGGAAACACCGGGCACTGGGAAACGCGTCTTAAACCGGATTCGTGAGTTTCTGGATAACAGAAAGCTCAGTGTTCGGACAAATGGAGAATTATCTGAGCCAGTTGAAGTCACGTCAAGGGTTCCCTCAGGGAAGCGTAATCGGGCCACTAATATTTTTAGCATTTATAAATGATTTTGGCGATAGGCATTAAGTCTCAGATAAGATTATTTGCCGATGACTGCATCACTTACAGAAAAATTGGGAACATCCAAGATGCAAAGAGTTTTCAATCTGATCTAAACAGAATTCAACGTTGGTCGGACGAAAATGGGATGAAAGTAAATCGATTGTATTTACAAATATGAGGAACGTTTTTCAAGTTGAATTTAAATTAAGAGATGAAAATATATTACAACTAGACACTTGTAAATATCTGGGCGTAACTTTGAACAAAGATTTAAATTGGGGAGAACAAAAATTCGGTAATTGGGAAAGGGTGGAGGGCGCTTCACTTGGTCAATAGAATACTCATAGGTCTTTGGTTCGGCCTATCCTTGAGTATGCGGCGGTGTGTTGGGATCCCAACAGAACCGATCAGATACACACGTTGGACATGGTTCAAAACCGGACAGAAAAAGCAAATATTTCTAGAGGCACGGGTAATCTGAAGGAGAAAGAGGGCCAGACTTTGTGCACTGTACAAAGCGTATACAGACGAACCGGCCTGGAGTCATATCAAAACTCGTATTCATTTACAAACTTATGTAGCGATAAATGATCATTCATTCAAAATTAATCATAGAATAAAACGAACGGACGTGGGTAAATACTCCTTCGTAAATCGGACCATGAAAGAGTGGAATGATTTGGCTGCAAGTCTACTAGTGACTTTTCCGAAGAGTGTAAAATTATTTAGAGACAGAATTAGGGACATGGTTTAACTTAATTTATTCAAGCTTAAAATTAGTGTTAAATTATTTGTATATTCAATGTTATAGTATAATTTTTTTAACTTATATTAATTTATTGGAATATTAAATGTATGTTACCACCGGGCTCGGCCCATTGTAACGAAATCTATCTATCTATGGACCCGTATGCATGCAAGGAGTATGGAGTATTCCGCACAACAATGATCTATACTCCTTATATGGAGAGATGCCGCTGAAGCATGCCACCCGGATCAAGAGACTAAAATAGGACGGTCACTTAATGCCAATGAAAGAACATCGAGTTCTAAAGAAGATATTCTCAGGAGACTTCGGAGGACCAGAAAATTTAAAAATGTTCCATAAAACATTTAGAGAACTTTGAATATTTAAGGTATATTTTCAGTGAAATTAATTTTTCCTTATATAATTACTTTGGAATCAGTCGACACCCCGTCAGTGATATGCGAAATTCCTAATACCTGTCGATTAGACTTTATCCGAGAATGATATCATTATTTGAGTTAAGGATAGGAAAGTGTAAGTGTGATAAACTGACTGCAGAAATACGAAACTATTAACGTCGGGACAAAACATATATATTTAAGATATTATACTTTACCATAATTAGCATGGAAATATTTAAATTATTTAATAAACACGTGAAATGTAGCGAACAGTTATAAAAACCTATAACCATACTAATTTTCATTGTATACGTTTTCCAAAATATGCATTTCTTCACATATTTAAGGTACTGTAAACTACTAATACTACGTGACGGGGAGGTAATGAATAGGACATATTTCCTTTTTTGTATGTTAATTTAGTCACCTTCATCAGAAGTGATAGTCCACCTTACACTATTTTCCAAAAAATATGGTCATTCCACTGTTTCTTTTCTCAACAATCTAATTATAGAATGAACGTCCATTTCGTCTCTATTGGTATCTTTTAATTTCTTGATTAAAAAATAGACAACTTAATACAGATTTATTAAGCGCATGCTAAAAATTTGTATATCCTGTAAATAATCTTTCAATTTCATTGAATCTTTTCGTATTATGAGCATTTAGTTAACTGTCGTTTGGTAGAATGTATTGTAAAACTATCCAGTCCATAAATATTAATCAAACAAAATATCGCGATTAATCAAAAAACGTATAATACGTGGTTACAATAATTGACAGTTTTCATAATCAAATACGAACGCATGTAATTGGGCAAATAAATCACCAAAATTATTGACGCCACAAATCTCTGTCAGAGTTTCACTGACCCACATCTGCATAGATCAATATCAATGAAGGTGGATTCAGATTCTTCCGATTGAGTGGACCCAATCGCGCTCCCGACCTTTCGGATTACAAATATACAACTAAACGAAACAACTAAAGAGTGCAAGAGCTGTAAAAGCTAAACGTGTCTATGACTTCATTATTGTGTTAGCGGAATTTTTAAATACAATTGCCAAAATTGTAAAGTAAGCCATGAAATGTAAATTTTTGTGCAGATACCGTCTTTCTGAACGTTTAATATTAGTATACATCATACACGTCACTAATTTGTAGGTGATAAATTTAATACTAACTTAATATTACATATATTTCGATAATAGGCAGTTCAATTTTAGCTCGCGTACGTCTCCACATGTAATTAATTATCCGTACTGAATGCTTGTGGGTAAAAGTGTGGTTCGCGAATGCCAAACCACAAAACCAGCAGTCAGCTCTTGTACCACTAATTGTTAACTGGAAACTGATTCAGTACTGAATAAAATTTTTATTTGCTACGAAGATGCTTTTTTAATAGTCTCGTTTGAGGGTTAGTAGACCAAGTTATGAACATATTTAAAGAAGTACCCGAGTAACTTGACCTTCTGCTATTGTAAATCCCAACAGCAAATATATTAAAATACATCTACTGAAAGTAGAAATATGCATTAATTTCTAACCAAAAGAGCCTAAAAAGTGGATCCGCTCACTATAAAATAAATATTACACACATTGTTGATGTTTTAGAATTTTTTACACGAGACGTACTATATTAATTTTTATTTAATTTAAAGCTTGTCATAAGCCTGGTCTATGTGAGTAAAAATAAACACGTGCTAAAATGTCCACGAGTATTCATTAGAAATTAATTCAAAGAGCCATCGGCCCTCGATTAAACTATTTTTGTGAGTAAACGTTAAATTAAATACAAAATATACACTTATAAACCTCATGCAGAAAAATAATTCTTTTGATTTACATTATTAATAAGTTAATGTTTACCCTACTGGCGTGACTAAACTCAGAGTATCCTGTTTAATGCAAAATTAAATCTCGGACGATGTTCCTGGAACATGATCGTTACCAACTCATTCATGATTTCTGATTAACCTTGAAAACAATCGGACTTCAGTAATTCCGGTATGTTAAGATTAATTTAGTTTTATTTGCCCGTGTAACAAAATTAGAGCAACAAATAGGCGTTTATAAGGAATCTTATCTTATTAATATTAATAACATTAAATTTTAATTAATGTAAATCTGAATAATTACTGTTCTGCATAAGATTAAATAATTTAAAGTGTATTTTTAAATTCTAATACGCGGTTTATACATAAAATTATTTTAATTTTTACCAAAGCTCATTTACTTACTTAGTACTGAATAATTTGTTTAATTTTCGAATTATATACCATTGATGAAAGAATAAGTTACGTCTAGGTGACATTCTTACCAAGCGGAGGAAGAAATATTTGAATAGATTAATGGTATCGAACAATGCTCATGTCTTACACGTAAATAATATTTGAATTTCTTGCAGAAATGAAATGGTTACACATTTCGATTTAATCTTTTACTTTGGAAAATGTTGAAATTGAAATTGTCATTAGGGGCATCTCAACAATTTGTATTGAACTTAGGCGTCGGTAAGTATCAAAACTCAGTGTCATTCCATAATTTTAAAATGTAAAATTTAATAATAATTTTAAAAATAAAATTATTATTATATACATTTATAAAAAAGCGATTTAACTGATAGCAAGCGATTTGAAACTTTTGACATAAAAAAAATAATTGGACGAAAAAATGGAGGAAGAATATTTTTCTTAAATAGAAATCCTCTTTGGAACAATGCTCTGAGACTTATATTGACGGTATTAAAAGCACGAATTTATGCAAGTAACGCAGAACTGAATTAAAAAATTGAACATCAATAGTCAAGTTTTAAAAATATTAAATGGAGTTTACGTCTAATATTAGGGATTCTGTTCACTCTCATTACTTGGGACGGAAAATATTGTATGAAATATAAATAAGCCTGAAAACTGTCTATTTTTCTTCGAAATATTTTTAGATTCACCATTATGTTCTGTCTTGCGGTGTTTCATAAATTATTTAACCAAAAACGACAATTTCAGTTGTAACTTAGCTGTAAAAATATTTTATAATGGTGGTATATTTTAAATAGACCATTTTTTTATGATTTTATGAATATATCACTACTTTTAGCATTGTGTAATAGCTGTAGGTGAAAAACGTGACGTGTGCCTTAGGTCGTCAGCTGCTTGTCACCTGTATGAGTATTACGAGTGAGCCGCAGCTGTCTCCATTACATAACTGCTCTCTAATATACATGACTGAACGTGTTTGCGGCAAATACGGCCAGCAATTTAACAATGTTTGCTGTCAATTGCATCGAACAGAAGAGGAGTGCAATTAATAAAGCGACGTAGACAAGTATCGGGTAAAACTTGTACCACAAACCCCGAACGCTTCAGCGACGTAATTGCATTCCGTAATGAGTCGACGGAAAGTAAAAGTTCGAATAGTGTCACAAGTATTATAGCTTTACGGTGCCGATGTAACCTGTCGTTGATTAAATACGGAATTCCATTGAACAAAGGTCGTGTCATATTTTCATCAATATTTTAACTTTAGTATTTATTCAATGCTCTGAAAGAGTTTGCTTCGGGAAAATAGCCGGATGTGGCTGTCATATAATAAATGCAATAATAATCAGAAATGGAGTAACGTTAGTAGAAGACATCTACTTTTCTGAGGTCGTGTTTGATTTCAACGATAGTCTGGCATATACTTAGTTTGAACCATTTTAGCGGGGCTACGTTCACGACCGCGTGACCGAAACCTGAACTGTGATTAGTTTCGTTCGTGGCTCCAAAGAAATCCACGCAGAGGATTGGGGGGAAACAATCAGTCGAGAAGAGCTACGGAATAATTTGTCTATGTTTAATTCTCATTCAAGATACATCTATTAGCCATAGAACCAGTATTCTTCTATTTTTCTACTGACCGTCTTAAAGTTACTCTTGTGATGTTATTTATATTCCAGTCCCGCGCTCAAACTAATATACCAAGAAATCATATTACCGATTCATTCCTGTTTCCTATCCTTAATACTCATATTTTTGATCGCTGAAAAAGATTCTACAATCTATTTTCCTTTGACCTATTCTGACGCACTCTGATCCTTCCTTACTTATCTGAAACTTGAAAATATTAACAACCTACTTAATTTTAATTCTTTAAGTTTCAGCTACGTCCATCAGTGGGATTATATGATTTACAGGAAGTTTCATTCCGAATCATGCGTACTAATGAGTTCCGGAAATAGCCTGAACACAACAAAGTAGAATATTTCTATTTATAAAATTAAATTTACTGGCAGGAATTTTGAGTCAACAAAGACATGGCAGGTAAATGATTGAATAAATGAGCCTTTTGTTGCATATCAGTAAGTTTTCAATAATCAGTCATGTTAGTAATAATAAACACGGAGACATAATATAATTAAACTTTCAATGTCGCTAAATTTATTAATAAATTTATTAACATCTGGTCCTAGATAATAAAAAGCAACCGTTTTTGGGAAAATAGAATAGATCGTGACTTTATATTATTATTTATTCATTAATTGTTTAAAAATATATAAAAATGTCATTACCATAAAGAAAACCTGATGAATGGTTGTGTATGGGTTGAGAAAGCAGATGGTCTGGAGCTAAAGAGAAATTTAATATAGATTTTTTATTAAAAAATATTCAAATGAAATTAAGATTCTCATGTTGTTGACTACCTGAAAATTAATGTGGTCAATTAATGAACGAATAGTTAATGTATTGTGAGGGAAGGAAGTTAGTTCAAATAATACGAAAAGTCTTTTCCGGGAAAGTTCTATTAAGGAAATTAAACTGCCAAAGAAAATATGATTCTGTTAGTGTAATGTTGTCATTCAACAATAGATTTTAAATAATATCTCAAAACAACAGCGATATTTACATTAAAATTAAACACTATTTGACAGTTTATGAAGTAATTCTTTTTTGCCAATTAATAATC